>ML811545.1:0-19654 GCA_009831015.1 Picea engelmannii | reverse complement strand
GAATGAAATTCGAGTTTACTGAAGTGTGCAAACAACCCTGATTTTCTGCCATTGAAAAAGGCACCAAATTTATTTGAATAACCTCTTCTGATCTTGTCTTTCACAAATAGCATTCAAATCTGACTTGATAATTCACCATTTATGCATTAGAATTGATTTCAAACCATTTGGATTCAAAAAATCCCGATCTGGGCGAAAACATTAGCTTGCTGCCCTGTAACAGGTTTGCAAGCATTTTCTGACACCTGATCTTGCAGGGTGATTTTGGCTGTCTTCCCGAGCTCCAAATCCAAATCTGATTACACCACTGGAAATATTAGGATGTGTAGTCATCAATTGACTATTTGAGCATGTGAAACGGACATTCCAAGGTTGAGAAAAATAATTTTTCCCAAAGGCAGTTTTTAGGAAATTCTACAGGTTTCGGTGGTTAACTGTATCCAGATTTTGGCAGCATATCCATCGAAAGTGCCCCTTTTTAGTGGTTAATGAGAACTCCTGGGCTCGCCTAAACCACCAAAAGATAGAATTTTTTCAAAAATCAAAATATTAAAACTTTGATTTACCTGCATAGTTACAAATGACCCCAGCCTGTTTGAAATGCTCTGCAACCTCTGGATGTGGCTCCAAGTACCAAACACCGTCAACCTCTGCTCTCAATGCTGATCCAGACTTTGCCATAATGAACTGCTGATATGTCCCTCAAAATCAGGGATTATGCTTGTAATTGATGAACAGATGGATCTTGAGTTAAGGAGTGTGACTCGGCACAGAAGTATAGTTTTATTAATTACATGAGACATCAAGCAAGACTCGAATCAAGGAATATATGTCAAGTTTAATGGTATGACTTCAACCGACTGTGACTCAACAGGTGGATTGATTTCAGATGATTGACATGGATCAGGGTGTCAGCTATGACTCAACTCAACATAAAGAGATAACTGACAATTCAATTTAGGACTTGACTCGAGCTTACTAATCAATTGAAAACAATCTCAACGATTTTTGGCATGACTTGGAATTTAATTATAATGAAAATCTTAAACACCGAGAGAATATAGGTAAGACTTCAATTGAATTCGACAGAGACTAAGGTAGAACTGTGACTTGACTAACCTGGGGCAAATTTTGAGATGAGATTTACTTGAATGTTTCTCACAAAAATCGGGATTTTGACTAACTGGAAGTTGATACGCACAATAGTATGATGCAATTGCCTTTCACATTAGAAATTCAACCACGGGTTGTTTAATATGATAACCAATGCCCGAATTTGATGCACATAATAATGAAGCATTAATGTTATTCTAGCTCAAATGTAACATCACCGCATTCCTAGCCATTCTCCAGAGAATTTGTATGAAGCCTTTACTCTATTATAATGAAATCACTCATGAAATTCAGCGCCATATCAAACGTTTATAATGGCTGTCAGATTAGGCACTTGGCTGAAATTTCAGCGTCCATTCACCAACAAATTGTAATGATTTTCGGTGAGTAATAATGATTTCTAGGCTCTCTTGCTGCATAAAAAGACTGCTCGCATTTTCTAAAATGTCCGCCATTAGCTTGTAAAATGCCCGCTCAAGACATGATTATGTCTGCACGCTACAAATTATGTCTGCTCGATGCATGAATTTCCCACTCGCTTGTTAGTTTATGCCTGCTTGCTTGTTTAAAACACGAGGTTTTAAAAATTTAAACATAAAATGCTTTCGGTGGTTAAGCGCCCTTTTGATTAGCCTCCTTAACTGTCGAAACCTGTAATTTCAAATTTTGGAAACCAAGACCCAGAGTAATAATTTTTTTGATTTGGCATATCAACAATAGGCCGTCTAATTTACTCTAAAAAAATTAGAAATAAATGTTTTGACTTATTCCTATCACTTAAATTTCAAAAATTTTGGCAGTGCTACTTTAGGAGATAACATCTGGCTCCTACTCGGGGATGGAATCCTCCCAGTGAGGTTCCAAGAACAAGTAGTTCTAGTCGCCTTATGTGTTGGGCTATGGAGTCATGTGGCCTGTGCGATTGGTAGCCTGCTCTGCTTATTCAACCAAAATCTGAAAACAATATTTGCATAGATTTGAAATTGTAGTTCCATTGGGCATGGAGTCATCTGGCTGCCTTTGGCATGGAGTCATTTAACTTGTGCAACTGTTCTTCAGCAAACCTGTAGCCTGAAAACTTGTAGCATACCTGTAATCTGCATGTTTATTTAAGAAAACTGAAAACAATCTACGTGCTCGTATGAAGAGCTTATTATTCAACCTACTCCTACACTAACCAACTGTACTGCCTCTTATTAAGTGAAATCATGCTTCCAATGAAGCCATGTCAAAAAGTGATTTACTGAAACTATTCTTGATCTTGACCCAAAAAATGATGGAAGCCATATCATGCAGAAATATAGTTGATAACAGAAACAAAATTGTCCCTCGTCTGAAAAAAATGTTTTGATATTTATGCTGGTCATAGAATCCAAATAGTCAGCAATAGAGTCATCGAATTCACAAAGAAATACCTTTTTGAACTACTGATCCAACTGAAAATTGAAATGATGTTGAAAGCTGCCTTTATTGATCTCATTGTTGAATGTAGGTTGCTCAACCCTTGCCGGAGAAACATGTAGGATGGACTGTTGAACTGGACTTTTCAGCTCCTCACCTTCTTCTCCATATTTGTTGCAATTCCCCTGTGTCTGCACATCTGAAAGTTGATGGTTGCCCTTAGCATTTGTCGCAGATCCGAAACTGTCGCCCATAAACATTTGCAAACTAAGGAAATCTGAACTCTTCGGGTTTTCTGAAAAAGTATAGATCCATGAAAACTGCTACTGGATCCTTGAAAAGAAAATAAGAAACATGCTGCTTCTTGGGAAAAAGTTGCATGTCCATGGTAACCTCTTGCTCAGCCAAGACTGTTCCTCTACAAGAAGAATGATCATCTTCTTGTCCTTTTGAGATCAACTCATGATCATCAAAAACTACAATTTCATTATCAAAATAATGCTGACAAGAGGATAACAAAACAGGATTTCCATCACATGGATTAGGCTCAGCTGAGAACATATAATTTATTATGCAATCGCCAGTCATCATAGGCTCTTCTTGATTTACAAATTGATCATAAGCTTCACAAGCATAACTGTCTCTAGAATATTCTGCCAATGTTGACGAATTTAGATTCGAATCTGAAATAAGCTCGTATGCTTTCTGTTGTTCTAAATATGCTTCATACTCATTACCTTCCTGCTCAGAATCTGAACCATACTGACATTGTTTTTTCTCATGTGCAAGCAGATTGTCAAAGTCAACCCACTGTTGGATCCTCTTGGAAGCACGGATATTCTCCTCCACCTCTTGAGCATCTTCAAACAAGTTCCCTAATGATGAAGACTTCCTTTCTAGCAAGAGAAGGACAAGTTCATTATGTTGAGCCATAAGATAATATACCATGGCGGCAATCTCAGTAGGCCGAATCTCCAATGGGATGTCATAATAAACATGGTAAAACCTTCTATTGAAAACAAACAAGGCTTCATCCTGCTCTCGTTTCAAAGCGTAGAAATCAGCAAGGTATGAATCTAAAGATTTGTAATTGCCCCAATACTTCAGGAAAGCATTAGAGAACTCGGTCCAAGAGCCAATTGAATTAGTTCTTAGACTTTTAAACCATGTAGCAGCATCTTTGATCAAAGATTTTGAGAAAAATCTCATGATCACGTCTTCATGAGAAAGCTGAAAACGATCAACAAAATCTAAAAAGGATTCCACGTGTCTCTCAGCTGAAGCTTGATTCTCTCCAGAAAACCAAGGGAGATATTCATAACAGTCATCAGGATAAGGATGAAGAAGAAGAGGCAGCTTTAAAGGTTTGAACATCTTCATCCAGATCTTAACTTGAAAAGTTGTGGGCTAATCATGAGAGTTAATGAGTTCATGACAGGGTTCAGAAATTATGACAAGAGGGGATGAGATCTGGACTGGATATGAAACAATTTCTATCTTTTCAAGGTCACATGGTTGATCAGATTCTAAAGGAAAAGAAATACAGTGGTCATCTTTGTGAATGAGCTGAGGTAAAGCCACCGAATCTACATCTACAATGCAGGGTTGCAGGATTTCCTCTTCTAAAGACGAATATATACAAGAAGGTTGATGATTTTCTGAATATACAAAACAAAAAATAATTCTCTTTACACGTGAAGGGAAAAGAATGAAAGAGGTAATGAAGAACAACAACAGTTCATGAAGAAAACCAATGAACTGATACTTGGATTTTGATCTAAGCCTCTTCATCTTTTATTAATAGGATCCTCCCCAGTGGAGTCTTTGAACGTGGAGTCGCCAGATAGATGTTTACAACCAATATAATGCTCAGCCTTTGTCTATCATCAAAAGATGAAACTGTGTCGTCTCCCAGGGAAGCCTTCTTCATCCTCCGTTCCCCGGCAACGACGCCAATTTGTTATCGCTCCAAGAAACCCTTTGTGGTTGTAGACCAAAGGTGCTTGGTAACTTCAAGTAAAAATGGATCAATGGGATAACTCAATTCAAATATTGCATTTATATAGTTAAGACGACAATCAAATGAGCCAGTGCTCTCTAAGATTGATAATCAACAAATAAATTTAAGGTGGATGAAGAACAGATTGTTAATAAACCAGTACAAAGTAGGGTCTAATTAACAATGAAGAAACTAATTATCAGGTTATGATCCAAATAATAAGATGACAGACATTAAAGGCTTGACAACACAGATAACAGTATAGAAGGAATGTGGAAAACTGACATCAAAATAGAAAGGAACCTGTGATTTAGTATTAGCATCAAAAGCCTGTGTACAATAGAGAATTTTTGTATCCAAAACTAACCCCTCAATCTGTATTAAGCCTGTAGCTTTATAACTTTACAAGAGATTTCTAGATCCTATGAAATTGGATCAAATTTACTAAACATGGAAAATCAAAAACCGTTTCAAGAGAATAGGGAAAGATCTTATTTTAAAGGTAAAATTATTATCTCAAATGATCTTCATGGTCTTCGAATCATATAGGAACTCTATATTGTGCAGATAAGCCTCCCAAGGCTGCTGATTTAACCCTCCAAGAATGAAATTCGAGTTTACTGAAGTGTGCAAACAACCCTGATTTTCTGCCATTGAAAAAGGCACCAAATTTATTTGAATAACCTCTTATGATCTTGTCTTTCACAAATAACATTCAAATCTGACTTGATAATTCACCATTTATCCATTAGAATCGATTTCAAACCATCTGGATTCAAAAAATCTCGATCTGGGCGAAAACATTAGCTTGCTGCCCTGTAACAGGTTTGCAAGAATTTTCTGACACCTGATCTTGCGGGGCGATTTCGTCTGTCTTACCGAGCTCCAAATCCAAATCTGATTACACCACTGGAAATCTTAGGATGTGTAGTCATCAATTGACTATTTGAGCGTGCGAAACGGACATTCCAAGGTTGAGAAAAACGATTTTTCCCAAAGGCAGTTTTTAGGAAATTCTACAAGTTTCGGTGGTTAACTGTATCCAGATTTTGGCAGCTTATCCATCGAAAGCGCCCCTTTTTAGTGGTTAATGAGCACTCTTGGGCTCGCTTGAACCACCAAAAGATAGAAGTTATTCAAAAATCAAAATATTAAAACTTTGATTTACCTGCATAGTTACAAATGACCCCAGCCTGTTTGAAATGCTCTGCAACCTCTGGATGTGGCTCCAAGTACCAAACACCGTCAACCTCTGCTCTCAATGCTGATCCAGACTTTGCCATAATGAACTGCTGATATGTCCCTCAAAATCAGGGATTATGCGTGTAATTGATGAACAGATGGATCTTGAGTTAAGGAGTGTGACTCGGCACAGAAGTATAGTTTTATTAATTACATGAGACATCAAGCAAGACTTGAATCAAGGAATATATGTCAAGTTTAATGGTATGACTTCAACCGACTGTGACTTAGTAGGTGGATTGATTTCAGATGATTGACATGGATCAGGGTTTCAGCTATGACTCAACTCAACATAAAGAGATAACTGACAATTCAATTTAGGACTTGACTCTAGCTTACTAATCAATTGAAAACAATCTCAACGATTTTTGGCATGACTTGGAATTTAATTATAATGAAAATCTTAAACACCGAGAGAATATAGGTAAGACTTCAATTGAATTTGACAGAGACTAAGGTAGAACTGTGACTTGACTAACCTGGGGCAAATTTTGAGACGAGATTTACTTGAATGTTGCTCACAAAAATCGGGATTTTGACTAACTCGAAGTTGATACTTACAATAGTATGATGCAATTGCCTTTTGCATTAGAAATTCGACCACGGGTTGTTTAATATGATAACCAATGCCCGAATTTGATGCACATAATAATGAAGCATTAATGTTATTCTAGCTCAAATGTAACATCACCGCATTCGTAGCCATTCTCCAGAGAATCCGTAAGAAGCCTTTACTCTGTTATAATGAAATCACTCATGAAATTTAGCGCCATATCAAATGTTTATAATGGCTGTCAGATTAGGCACTTGGCTGAAATTTCAGCGTCCATTCACCAACAAATTGTAATGATTTTCGGTGAGTAATAATGATTTCCAGGCTCACTTGCTGCATAAAAAGACTGCTCGCATTTTCTAAAATGTCCACCATTAGCTTGTAAAATGCCCGCTCAAGACATGATTATGTCCGCAGGCTACAAATTATGTCCGCCCGATGCATGAATTACCCACTTGCTTGTTAGTTTATGCCCGCTTGCTTGTTTAAAACACGAGGTTTTAAAAATTTAAACATAAAATGATTTCGGTGGTTAAGCACCCTTTTGATTAGCCTCCTTAACCGCCAAAACCTGTAATTTCAAATTTTGGAAACCAAGACCCAGAGTAATAATTTTTTCGATTTGGCATATCAACAATAGGCCGTCTAATTTACTCTAAAAAATTTAGAAATAAATTTTTTGACTTATTCCTATCACTTAAATTTCAAAAATTTTGGCAGTGCTACTTTAGGAGATAACACCTATAACAACAATAAGACTTCATCCTAGTCTATGAAAGCAAGAAACTATATCTATGAAACAGGAAAACTATCTTTTAACCTATGACAATTCAAATATAATGTTGATTGTTCTGTGAATGTCTTCAGTGTCGGATAATATCTCGATGGAACTTGACAACAAAGGAAAATTCCAATGGTATAAGCTTAACACTAATCTCAATGGCAAAATGAAAGGTGTGGAGTAAACAATCCAATGAAAACTTAGCCATGACAAAAATAATGTTAAATACCCTGCATATTCATGTACAAACCATCAACAACATAACGAGATCATCATTATACTTCTACACTATGTAAGCAAAACCAGATTCAACCATTAACTAAGAAATGTAATTGCATTTTAATTCTAGGAAAGGAGATTGCATAAAATGAAACTACACTATGTCTATTCTAACCATTCAAACTACAATAAAGAAATGACTAAAAACTGATATTAAAAAGTAATCTAACAATTATATTAACCAACAACTAATTAAACAAGTTCTATACAAAAATAAGATGAGCAAGCTATGATTAAAAACTAGAATTAAATCTATCCATCCATCAATCCTTGTCAAAAGAAAACCCAAATTAAAAACTTTGTTCTATCTAATTAAAAATATGTTTTAAACTTAATTGTAAAATCATAAAAGAAAGCATAATCTAACTACATATGGGGTTAGTATTAAGAGAGAGAGACTTGCAAGTCTTTTCCTAGTCTATAAAATCAATGCATGCTAATATGTATCAACATCTAACCTGGAAAATAATTAAAACAATTAAGCTACAACAAACTAGTTAGCATAATAAAAACATACATGTACAGGAAAATAAAAAGAGTAATTAAATCAAGAATTGCATAAACAACACACTGATAGTCACCAGACTGCTAGTGGGCCCCCCAAAAAGTCATGGCTACTTCCTACGAGCACACCACGAGCTTAACAAGGTGAATTCACCATCAAAACTTGAAAACACAGTTCTGACATAATTCTGACAATGTAGAATATCAAAAACAGAGGAAAATGAGTTTTTCTCCAATACAATGGTTCTTCTACTTTCTTAACAATCTTATGAGCATCCTAGCAGTATTTATAAGCTTACAGACCAAGTGGTCGACCACAGGAGGGTCGAACTACTTCTAATTTCAAAAAAATACAATAAATTATGCCCTAACTGACAAAATAGAGAAAGCCAATAATCACCCTCTTTGGACAACTGAAATTGAGTTGTCTGGAGTTCAGTCGCTGGAGGGGGTGATCATGAACAAAACCCATGTTCCCGATTTGCACAACACTGGCCACCAATGCCATAATCGCCAACTCGCCTTCCATTTCTGTGCAATACGGAGTGCTAGACAGAGTGTCAGATCGAGTGTCGGAACGAGTGCTGGAACGAGTGTTGGATCAAGTGTCAGAACTAGAAACGAGGTGTGTTTTTTCCCTGTAACACCAAAAAATGTGAATTAGCTCTTGGAAATCATAAAACATGATGAATTATACTTGATTCAATCATTAAACATGAATTACATGTAACTTATGCCGATCATACCATTTTATCATGAAATTCTTCAAAAATCTCCTTTAAAGGATGAAAAATGCATATGTACATGTGGAAAAAATGTATAATAACCATCATGAAAGTGATCATATCTCAGGCCCAACATTACCCCCACACTTACGATTTTTCAGGTCCCACTACAAACAAAAAGAAGTTTCCCCTCGTGACTAGGATTACTGAGGAGTATCAACTTTGGAAGCCTCTCCTTCTTGTTGTGTAGACTTAGCCTTGTGCCTCTTGTGTTTCTTCAATTGTGCTCTGAGGCTACGGTTAGATTTAGTCATTTCATCAACCAACCGCTAAGGGGAGTTGACCTTTGCCTGAAGGACTGCATTATCATGATGAAGGTGTACATCTATTGTCTTCCTCTCTTCCAACTATTGGAGAAGCTGATGGTTTTCTTTTTGTAGTTTCTCTATGGTTGGGACAGAATCAGTGATCTCTGAGGAAGGCTTAGATCCTCTAAGGGATGTGGACAATCTATCAGTTTTAGGATCTAGATTGGGCATGGGTGAAGTAGGAGTGATAGGAGATCGGTAAGGTGAGGTAGTTTCTGATTTTTTTTTCCTTAGTGGCTCTAATCCATCCACAGAGACTTCCCTGGGTTTCTTATGAGGGCTCTAAAGGTCGGAGGACACTTGGATCGGATCCGAAGTAGGTGGAGTTTTTTCATAAGGCTTGGTTCTTTTGTTCCAGGTACTCATTCGAAAGGGTCCTTTACCAAATCGATTGGATCCCCTCTTGTTTGTAGGAATGATGAGAAATTCTTGCTGCATTAATTCTTGAAGCTTTTTAGGTGTAGTATCAAGAGAGAGTGAAGGCATTGGGGGGTCAACAATGGGCTTCTTTTGGTCTTTTCTCTTGGTCTTTTTACCCGATGAAGAAGTAGGGATATCAACAAGCTTTTGGTATTGTTCTGGAAAAGAGAGGGTTTGTGCAAGGGAGTTTGGGGTTCTTGGAGAGCGAGGCTTGGATGGAGAGATAGTTTTTAGGCTAAGTGGATTTTTGTCGGTCTTAACTGTCAAGTGAGGGTTTGCAAATTGGTAGATAAAGGCATCCCAATTTTGCCCCTGTTTCTCTAACTCGGATAGAACAAGGAGCTTGATCAAGCCATGGTGGAAGAGACTATTGTGGGGATTAGTCACATTTTTCCTCACTTGAGAAGACATCTTCTCCAAGATTTGGAGAGAATAGAAGGGGAAATTCAAGGGTTTGTTGAACAAAAAATGAGCCAACAATCTAAAATGATAATCTTTGAAAGTAGAGTATTTACCTTCACATGTAGTTAACCTTGTGATGAGGATGAGGGGATTAACTAATTATGCCTTTATAAACTCCTTAGCATACCCTTTTGCTCTTGAAATTCTCTCGAATTCAGGCTTAAACACCCGGTTGTAACTTGAGCGCGACAATTGGTGGTTTTTGAACCATCTATATCCTATTCTTGGGAGCTTTATTGCAGTAGCAATGGACTCTTCTGTGAATTCAAAGGTGAGAGACCCTACATGTGTTGTCTTACCATCAAAACCAAGTGAAAATTGCATAGAGAGGTTGTCATTGTGGCCCCGCAAGCTAGACAGAAATGGCCCCCAGCGAGCGTGCAAAAACACTTCTCTGCACTGTGCAAATTCAGGAATCGCAAACAATTCTGCATAGGAGGAGGGTTCATATCTCTTTTTCATTGTGACAGAGGTGGAATTCACCAAGAAAGGTTGAAATCGAGCCAAGTAGTGGCATGAATTTAACACAGGCCGAATGCATTTTTGGAAAAAGGACGAGCTGGCAGAGGTTGGGCGCGATTTCTTAACGCAAACGAGAGAAAATGGCAAGGGAAAATGAGATAATAGAGTGCCCAGCCCAATTTTGGATGCACTTAAGGTGGAATAAGTTGTACACATGTGTGCGTGAGCTGCCATGTGTGGGAAATTCGAATTCGATGGAAATCTTTTGGGGCAATGTAATAGTGCGTATTTAGATCAATGTCCAAGTCTTTTAACTTGAACATTTGATCACAAACATATGAAGCATATCCAATCGATGTCTATAATCAATTTAATTGAATGTAATTGATTTCCAGTTACCTGGAATCTAGGACAATTACTAGTGTGTTATTCACATGGCACCTCATTCGGCACTTCAAACGACATCTCATCCGGCACCTCATACGGTACTTCATCCGGTACCTCTATGTTAAGTGCATTTTCACCTCTTATAATGGATAGCCTGCAAATTTAAAGTGTTTTTGACAACCACAATGGTTAATGAGCAGAGGCAGAATGCTCCATGCTCACGCATCCTTCTTGCTTATGACATATAATGTCAAAAACCTATAATGAACAAGTTATAGCAAGCATAAAATGTATTGTCAAACCTACAATATGCAGCTTGTAATGAAACGATAAACCGATAAAGAGTGGTTTGTTAAGTATGTGTTCAATAATTTATAGCACATAGAAGTTAAGGATTTCAAAAATAACATGACTATCAATGTAATAACCTATATCATAAAAATAATACAAAAATTCTTGCAAAGATCTACTTCTCTAGGCAATGATAATTTGCCAGCTCATGAACCCCTCCCCCACACCTAAGTATCGTGACACCTCACAATCAAAAGTATAGGAAACTAGTTAGTATCCCCCAATAACCAAAGATGTATAGTATGTCAAGTGTAAAGATAAAATTTCACAGCTTGGTTTGATGAGACAGTTAGAAGATGGCCCCACCTATAGGATAAGAGATCCTATATATAGATAAGAAGAGGTAGGCAAGAGAGTTTCAAGATAGTCATAGAGTTATTTCCCAATGGAAAGTTTATGAGATTCACTAACCTTAGCTTAACCACATATACTCCATGTTATCTTTGTTTGCAAGTAATGTCGTACATCAAGACAAGTTTAATTTTATGATTTATTTTTGTCAGATTACCATCCTCGCTAGGTAGAATGCCCCGCTTCTAGCAAGCCTTTTCAGTACTCTGACAGGTTTACCTAGTGATACCATAGGCTGGTACCCACTGCCAACAGACCTATTCATTATCCTGATGGGTTAGCCTCTGAAAACCTCAGAGACTGGCCCTCCATCCTTTAAGATTTTAGTATAAGATTGCTTATGCAAGAAGATGGGGGAACGTCTCTGAAAACAAATTTTTCTTTCTTTTTTCAATTGGGATGGTATTTATGTTAGAGGATTACTTTCTGTTATATTGCTTAATGATTGTCCCGATGTAAGGGGTACTTAAGAGGACGTGTCCTATCTAAATATATGATATAATCAAGCTATTTAGTGTGTAGTGGATGGTACCATTGAGAAAGAACAAAAAGGTATCTCTAGGCTCAAATTAATTTCTTCCTTGTAGTTATTGTGATGTTTCCATGACTAACCACTAAATAGACTTCCTTGTTACTCTTTGATAAAGACACTTGACTCACTTACTCAGGTTTCTTGGAAAAACTATACGAGAGACCTCTAGGCTTGATAGTTATGGTATCACTTCCTTATACAGTGGTGAAGGGTTTCAAGAGAAACTGCTTTAGAATGGATTAAAAAATGAGAATGTTTGCAAAAATATGGCTAACTACAGTAAGTCAATATTCATTTGATGCTTTAACAAACACAAAATTCAAGTATAACAATGTTTTGAAGAAATATCCTTGAAACTGTGTACTCCGGTGAAATAATTACTTACAGAAACCTCTAGAGTTGCCTTATTAACAAAATGAAAAAACTATTTACATATATACAGTAGGAAATTCATAAAAAATTTCAAGAACAAAGGGGGAATTCCCCATATACTAAGGCGAATTCCTTGTCAGCTGTCATGACCTGTAGAAAATCTTCTCTGGAAATGGGCTTATGATAAAATTTAAGTCAGTGTCCATTTAACACAAAGGAGACTTTTCCATCATCAATTGTTTTAATTTTTACAGCTCCATTGTCATATACAGTGTCTAATTCTTAAGGGCCCAACCAACGGGTGGTAAGTTTTCCTTTGAAGGTTTTGAATCAGGAATCAAACAACAGATCCCAATCACCAGGTTAGAAGTGTTTCTTCTTAATAAAATTGTCATGCCACTTGCTCCTCTGGTTTTGGACTAATATCGTCCATTGGATGGCATCTTTCCTGATTTCATCCAACTCATTTAGTTGTAGGGATAGTTTCTTTTGAGCCTCATCCAAGTTCAATCCTAACTCTGCGGCAATACAAAGGGTCCTTACTTGGAATTCTATAGGTAAAAGTACTTGTTTCCCATACACTATCTCATAAGGGGTATGTCTAGTGGTATTTCTCTAGGTAGTCTGGTATGCCCACAAAGCCTCTGGGAGCCTATCAGCACAATCCCGGTGATGTAACTGAACAATCTTGGTCAAGATGGCTTCCATAACTTTTTTTGTGCATTCTACCTGTCCATTGGCTTGTGGGTGGTATGGAGAATATTTACGGTGTTTAATCCCATATTTCTTTGTTATCTCTTTCATCATCTTGGAAGTAAATTGAGTGCCTTGGTCGGTAACAATTTCATGAGGGACACCGAAGCGGGTAAAGATGTCTTCGTAGATAAATTCAACAACAGACTTCTTTGCAGCCCTGAATAGGGCTTTTGCCTCTACCCATTTGGTGACATAGTCCGTACAAACCAAAATATAGTTCTTCCTACGGGACATGGATGAAATTGGTCCTACAAAGTCAAGGGCCCATTTTTCAAAGGGTTCTATCATAACTTGGGCATGCAAAGGCATTTCTTCAGATGACGTAGGTCTTCCTATCCTTTGGCAACTATCACAACTTCTCACATACTTGGCATCATATTTGAAAATGCTAGGCCAATAGTAACCTGAATGTAATACCTTCTATGATGTACGTTTGTTAGAAAAATGGCTGCCACATGGTCCATCATGAAAACTTCATAGTATATCAGGTACCTTGTCCTCTCGGACACATCTACAAATAATCAAATCAGGACTTGTGCGAAAAATATCATGACCAACCCAAGAGTAATTAGCACTCTCTGTAATAATTTTCTGCTTTTCATGAGGTGACAAATGAGACGGTAACTTCCTAGTAGCCAGATAGTTTTCCATATCTGCAAACCATTGGGTATTGACAGAGAGGGAAAAAATATGCTCATCTGGGAAACTATCATCTACAGGGATATCATCATCCTCATTTTTTATTCGGGAAAGAAAGTCAGCTACTACATTATCTTTCCTAGGTCGATCAAGCACAATAATATTAAATTATTGCAATAACAAGAGCCACCTAGTCACTCGGCCATTAGTTATAGGTTTGTTCATGAGGAACCTAATGGCGGAACGATCGATGTGTACAAATACTTCATAACCTGTAATGTAGTGACGAAACTTGTTAATAGCATGAACAACTACCAAGAACTCTTTCTCAGTGACTGTGTAGTTCAACTCGGCAGGGGACAAGTTCTTGCTTACAAAATAAATGGCATAGGACTGTTGGTCCTCTTTCTGCCCTAATACCCCTCCTATTGTGGTGTCGGAGGCATCAGTGGATATATGAAATGAGAGATTCCAATTGGGCCCTCTAATAACTGGTGCCACAAACAGCTTAGCCTTCAAGGTTTCAAAGGCAATTTGACACTGCTCAATCCAAACAAAGTCAACATCTTTTTTTAATAATCCAAACATAGGTGCAACAATCTTTGTAAAATTTTCAATAAACCACCGGTAATATTCGACATGTCCAAGAAAGCTTCTCACTTCTTTTTGAGTCTTGGGGGGTGGAAGTCTAACAATGACCTCAATATTTGCAGGATCGACTTTTATTCCTTCAAATGAAACATGATGTCCTAGAACCACTCCTTCAGTTAACAACATTTTGCATTTTTCATGGCTCAGATATAGGTTCATTTCCTGACATATGATGAGGACTTTTTCTAAGTTGTCTAAGGCTTCCTGGTAAGTGTTTCCATAGACTATGAAGTCATCCATGTAGACCTCCACACAATCATGAATAATATCGAAAAATATCCCTAGTAATGCTCGTTGAAATGTGGCAGGAGCATTACACAATCCGAATGGTATGACCCTATAGGCATAGGTTCCCCAAGGACATGTAAAGGTAGTCTTGTCATGTTCCTCGGGTTCTATAAGAATCTGGTTGTACCCATTGTACCCATCTAGAAAGGAGAAATACTTCTTTCTAGACAAGGTATCTAGAACCTGGTCAATGAAAGGGAGAGGAAAGTAGTCTTTCAAAGTGGCCTTATTGAGTTCCCGAAAATCAACACAAATTCTCCATTTCCCGATCACTTTCTTTGGATCCACTACAAGCGGGGATATCCACTTACTTTCGGAGATGGGATAGATGAATCCAACATTTAGAAACTTTTGAATCTCCTCCTTGACTATATCTTTGAGTGTTGGGTTCATCCTTCTCTGGGGTTTCCTAACAGGTGTTATTCCCCCCTGGGTATATATGTGATGGATGCATGTGTCAGGGTGTATACTCTTCATGTCAGTGTATTCCTAGGAAAATGCTCATGTTTGTTCTTTAAGGATATCTACTAACTGTTTCTATTGGTCTGTATCTAGCCCAGAGTTTACATGTAAAAATTTCCCTGGACTAATCTTGTAGGGAATAGTATAAGACATGGCAGACTCATCTGTTTCGAAAATAAAAGATGTCGAAGAAAAAATGGATGGGTCTAATTTTTCTTGAAATTCTTCCCCAAACACGTACTCAAATTAGGGAAAAGACTGTGGAAAATCGACACATGTGATAGCAGAAATGAACTGGTTTAGCACATTTTCTGGTGTATTCTCTTGACGTGCCCTTGCATGGTCACTAGGCAATACAGGTTCTTCCCAGTATTCATTCTCGTATGGAAATTCAAGCCACCATAGATTCTCCATAATAGGTTGATCTAGAGGGTAAATGGTGAGCTTATGGATAGAGAGAGCATTCGAGATGGTCATTTCTCCTTCTCTACAGCCAATAAATGCATTGGCTGTGGCTAGCCAAGGTCTTCCAAAAATAACTGGATGGCCTCTGTCATGATCCTTTGAATGAATGACAAGAAAATCTACGGGGTACTCTCATGAGTCTAAAGTAACCATGACATCATCTAAAATCCCTTCAGGTATAACCCTAGTTTTATCTGTTAATTCCAAAATGGTTGGGGTAGGTCGAAGAAGAGGTTGTAACTGTAATTGTTCCAAGGTAGTAGTGGTCATAACATTGATGGTTGCCCCTAGGTCTATGAGAGTGTTTCCAATGGATACCTCATTAATGGTTATGGTCACTAGGGGGTTTCCTGGATTCCCGTATTTTGCTAGCTTTGGCTGCTCTGATATGTATTCAGAAAGTCCTCCTACCAAATGTATTGTAGGAGGCTCCTTTTGCTTCCTACCTGGCTTCTTAATACACCATTCTTTGACTACCTTACTATATATTGGAATGTCTTTAATGGCTTGAAGTAGAGGAATATTGACACAAATATTTTCAATTCATTCAAAATGTCAAATTTTGGTCGGGTGGTTGGTTTCTAGATTACCAATTGGTCTGGATAAGGAGGGACCTTCGTAATTTGTAAAGGTTCATTTTGGAGAAGATTGGGTTCTTGATTCTTCGGGATAATAACAAATTCCCACCTAGTGTCATCCATGGGTTGTTTGGTGATTTCTTCTTCTTCTTCTTCCTGGATGACTACTGAGGGTCTTCGCCTCTCCAGAAATTTTCCCGATCTTAGTTGAATTTCCTGTAATGGAACAAGAGTAATAACATATGTTGGGAAGGCCTGCATCTCAACATTGTTAAGAGGTTGAGGGGGCTTATTATTGGGGTTCGAAACTAGCTGTGCCAGTAATAGTGTTGGTCTCAAGGATCTTTCATTTTGATATTGTAGTGGTTGTTGTTGTGGAATAGGAGGTAAGGGTGGTGGAACAAAACCTAGAAAAAGTTGTGGAGTGTTCGATGAGAACTGAGGATAAGGATGGTTGGACATAGATATAGGTGGAGCTTGAGGGTTTCCTTGGTTGTTTCCTCCCCTCCATCCTTGAATCCAAAGATGTTGGTACTGAGTAGACCAGTTTTGCCAACCTGGTGAGTTCCACTGTTGTTGTTGATAATAGGGTGGAACTTGAGACTGTAGATCTGGGTATGTGGGTTGATTCCTATGCTACCATGGCCTCCTAGGTGCATAAGAAGACTCCCCAGGATCTCCACTCCTATAGATGGCTAATAAACCAGGCAATGATGGACATTTTTTAGTCACATGGTCTTCTGTACATAAGCCACATTGAACTGAAATGTTATCTAATGGACATTCTCTTGAGGAATTCTTCCTCCTGCATATTGGGCAATATATGCTCATTGCTGCATTTTCCTCCTCCTGTTTCTTTTTGAGTTTAGGGGTATCCAACTGGGAACCTATTGTGCTTAAGATGTCAGTCTTAAATTTTTCTAAAAGGTTCTCTATCTTTGCTCTCGTAATACCACTTGCACTAACTGGTTTTAAGCTTCTATTGTAAGGGTCCCGAACATTATTTCATGTTTTGGCTCTACTCCTTGAGTAATTTTTATACATTTCACATATTTCAGCAAATGGTTTATGAGAGATGTCACCTGATGCCATCAGGTTAAGCATCTCTAGATATTCTTTTGAAATTCCCTTAAGGAAAAGAGCCCTAATTGCATCCTCTGGGAGGTCATGGTATTTTGACTTTTGGGAGATATAACCAAATCTTTCCATATAATATTCGAGGGTATTGTCTTCTAATTGTTGGATTTTCAAAATGTCATTACAAGACTCTTTGTTCTTGCAGTAGTCTTGGTAATTCTTGAGAAATATGTCTTCCATGGCTTACCAAGACCTAATACTAGATTCTCCCAACCCCATGAACCATCTTAGTGTAGAGTCTTTGAGGGTGGCAAGAAAGAGTTTTAATTTCTGGTCATATTGTATGTAGTTGTAAATCCTACACAAGATGTCAAATTCAAATAGGAAGGTGTCTAGATCTTCACTGTTTTTACCATAAAAGGTAGGCAGTGCTGAGAGAGGAATATTCTTCATGTTGACATTGGGAGTGGCGTCCAAAATCGGAAATTCGAAGGTATTTTCGGTTTAGTTTCCAGTTTCTTCTTCCTCTCTGTGTCTTACATTGTTATGGTCTTCCTGATTATCCATATCGGTTTGGTTTCCAAAAAGAGAGTACCTAGGTGGTTTTATCTTTGAAGAGAACAAATTTTATCTTTGATGGAAAGGTCTTCCTACTTGTTGGATGTCTGGGACTCTACTCGAGCCGGTTGAGATTATTGGTGCCAAAGTTTCTATGTCAATTTGAGAGATAATCACATTGGCTGAACTACCAAACAAAATATTCACTTGTTTAGGGTCTATGATATCTCTAAAGTTAGGGTTCCCTGGTGGTGGTCTAAAAGAAAAGGATGTATTGTTTGGTTTTTTGGAAGACTCGAGTGATCTTACCTCCTGTCCCAGTATAATTGATGCTTCAATTTCTTCTTCTATAGTGTTCCTTGTGTTAGTCTTCTCAAAGACAATTTTAGCTCTTTGAGTTGAGCTAGCTCTTGTTTTTCAGTATCGGTTTGCGTATTTTATAAGCGAAACATTCCTTCCCCCAAAGAGATCAGAAGGAACCTTGGTTGAAAGGTCTGATTTTGATTTAATGTATCTACCTTGTGGGTCTCTAGGCCTATTCATGAAAGAAAGCAAAACAAAAATAAAAAGCTACCATTTGATTCCCAGGTCTATTCATGAAAAATAAAATCAAAAAGAAAAACTACCATTGGGTTTGGGGGAACCTGCTATAGCATATGCGCAGGTTCTTACCTCTCGTCTTAAAGTTCCCCCACCACCAAACTAATACTAAGGTCTAGAAATGGTCTAATTCCTAATTACTTCTTACCTTGAGACAACTCCCCGGCAACGGCGCCAAAAATGATGGGTGTTCTATATGCACTAAAAACACAGTAAAGAACCTCAATTAAAGTGTCAACCTGGGGTAAGTAAACTTAGAGTTGTAGAAAAATATATGCCAAAGGTAGAAGACTAGTAGGAGTATAGTCTAACTAATGAAGGTAGCTATCTAAGGCTAATCTACTCAAGCAAAACTATCTAATGAGAAAACCCTACTAAGCAACTTGAAACTAGGTAACCTAAGTACTTTTGGGCCAAGGGTCGATGGATAGTCCTAAGAAAGAAAATGAAAACTCTATGTAAAGAAAACTAGTTTAACAATAAGCAAAAGCAAACTACTAAGCATCATAAGCAAATGACAAAAGAAAATTATTTTAACTTGCCAACCTACATTCAATGAGCAACTATCCTATGAAAGAAAATAAATAAGCAAAGACACCTAACTAACCTACTAAAGAAAATAGACAAGTAAGCAAAAACAACTATCTAACCTACTAAAGAAAATAAGCAAGCAAACAAAAACAACTATCTAACCTATTAAAGAAAATAGACGGGTATGCAAAGATAGATAACTACTGCAAGAAAAAACTTCTCATTGAACAACTATCTAGCCTAAGAGTCAAGTGGACTAAATGCCTATGCAAAACTATTTCTAATGCATGGAAGGAAATCTATTTTATTGAAAGCATGAAAAACTACCATGTAATGCCTAATCTATGATGAGCAAATTACTATCTAATAAAGCAAAGTCTATCTATCCTACAACAACAATAAGACTTCATTCTAGTCTATGAAAGCAAGAAACTATATCTATGAAAACAGGAAAACTATCTTTTAACCTATGACAATTCAAATATAATGATGATGGTTGTGTGAATGTCTTCAGTGTCGGATAATATCTCGATGGCACTTGACAACAAAGGACAATTCCAATGGTATAATCTCAACACTAATCTCAATGGAAAAATGAAAGGTTTGGAGTAAACAATCCAATGAAAACTTAGCCATGACAAAAATAATGTTAAATACCCTGCATATTCATGTACAAACCATCAACAACATAACAAGATCATCATTATACTTCTACACTATGTAAGCAAAACTAGATTCAACCATTAA
>ML811544.1:86063-136749 GCA_009831015.1 Picea engelmannii | reverse complement strand
TTATGGTATGGAAAATTGCAAATGGACAAAGGTAGAAAAATAAATGAGGAGACCCAGAAATTTGAAAGGATGGTTATGGCAAGTAAAGGTATGTTATGTTTTGGTTATGCGTTGGAAGTAATTGAAAGATTAGAAGAGATGAAGAACTAGAATGAGAAGTTGGTAGTTATTCCTTATAAGATTTCCATACGAGTTGGTGAAGAGAAAACCCATAAGCTTGTGAATGTTTTGAAATTGTTCATTTCAAAGGAGAATTGTAGAAAGGAAATATATGCCTAAGAAGAGATTTTATAGATAGATTCACAAGTTGAGAAGAAAGTGTTGGTGGGAATTCATCAAGGGAGAAAGAATGTGAAAGAAGAAAGTATGTATGGAACCAACTATGTTAGTAATTGGAGAAAGAAGAATGTATCAAGCAAAGAGTGGTATTGAATGAAGAGGTCCCTCTAAAAGTTGATGAAGAAATTCCAATAGCTAAGATAGAGAAGGGATGCATTGGTCAAATGCAAAATAAAATTCAGGATGTTATAGATTTTGGGCATGTGATTGGAGTCATGTTAAAAGTAGGTCATAAATGTGTTGTGATGGTAAAGTGGCTGCAACCAGAAGTTGTTGAGAATTATGTACGTTTGATGGGTTTATTTGGTTCCCATGATGTAAAATATGTTGATGGTGTTGTAGAATATGAAGCAAAGTTCGAATACATTGTTGATATGGTGATTATTAGTGAGGAAATAATGCAATAGAGAAGATATGAATTATGGAAGGTTGCAGATGAACTTGCTATGTTCATAAAGTTAAAGAAGTTGAAAAAGAAGTTGTGTGTGCATGGAAGTAGTGAAGATGAAGATCTATATGCACGTGCATTAGTTAATTATTATAACAATGGAGTTTTATGCAGGAGCATCCCTAGGGATTTGGCAATCCTGCATCATCCAAAAACATTTTTACTTCAGTTTCAACATTGTTACAAGTTTTTCAAATTTAGAGCATGTAGATAGTGGTCTAGTGTTTTCATCCGTGCACTCACATACCTTGAGTTCAAAATATGAATTTTGCATACGTTGAATATAAGGTATTTATGTACTTACACATCAAATTTCGTATGTATACAATGAGTTTAGAACATGTTCCCAAGCCCAAAACCAATAAACAAAGAAATTCCTATGCAGATAGTGTCTTAGTATTTTGATCGAAATATGATCATATTTTGGAGTCAAGGTATGAAATTTGGATAGGATGACACATATACATATTTATACACGATCACAAATTTTCATAAAATTTTGATGCATCTAGATGTCCAAAACTAGCATGCAATGATTTCCAAATTTTATTTATGCACCAACAAAGGACCAATATTTTATCAACTTGCTCTCATACTTTGGTGCTAAGGTCTAGAATTTGAATTTCTCGTAGAGGAAACATTTATCTATATTCTCACAAAATTTCATCAAAATTTATTGATTTTAAGTACCACACCTCGGCCACACCTATTTACAGACCACACACAAAATTATGTAGAAATAGGGATTCAATATTTTGCCTTGTGTGTAGCCAATATTTGGAATCATATCCTGAAATTTTTAGAATATGTAGAGAATATCTTCATGTACCTTCCCTCCAATTTTCATTAAAAAAAATTGAGTTTAAGTGGGTTAATAAATTTAAACATAGAGTGTGATGGGAGCATTTTAAAATTTTCCACACATGCATATTTTTCTAATTCGGTTGTGAATATTCAAACTTCTAATTATGGATTGTACCTAGAAGGTCAAGTAGCTTGTATGATTCAGATTATGTATTTAATTAAGCAACCCAATTAAATTAAAAGTCTTGGGAGATGAACAATCACATGGTCTAGCTTAAATATTTGAATCTTTAATGTAACCGATGCCTTTGGTTTCTCATAGATTAACTTGTGGAGTGAGTTTGTGTAGAATCCAGAGACTTTGATGGTTATATAAATGTTCATTTGTCTCTCCTTTGTTTTGCTATTGTGTAGCTACTAATAGAGTTGTATGATCTAGAGACTTGTACATAGTCTTTATGAATGTAATGAGGCCTAGGATCATTAACCATTGATCTTGATAAAGTTTCTGGAAGTTTTTTGTATGGTGTTTGTTAATTCTCTCTTGATTGTGTGTTGAATTAATTCTCTATTGTGTGGGTTGTTGTGTTTTTGCTATGCGATTCTGATTTGTAGGGGTGTCATTCCTACTTGTGTCACCTTTGAGGTAAGAAATCCACTTAAACTAAACCATTTGCCAAAAATATTAAGTTAAACCAAAGGAAACAAATGTCCAGGCTCATCAATGTTGCAAATTTGAAGGATTAGATGTTGATTGATGAATTCTTGGGCATATTGTTGGGTTATAAGTGCTTCTAGGTTCAAACATTAGAAATCTATTTGTTGGCCTTAAGGTGAACAATTTTACTTTGGGCATGAGAATCTATCATACCAAGTGCATCACTTCCAAGCTTGGTATAGCAAGTCATTCCATAAAATCATTCAATATTAGCAAGGAGCTAAAAAAGAACACTCTAAGAGGATATACAAGAACATTTTCTATCATATTTGAGAATATACAAGAACCTCAGAATGGGTCATCATTTTACTCCCAATGATCTCTCTTTGAATATTAAATTATTTCAACACTTCTCCCTCTCTATGAACAATAAAATATTGTCAGCTACGATATGTTCCCTTGTTCATTCATTGGTCCATATTTTCCATGTGTTTTGATTTGGAAGGAAGCACATACTCAACCATATCAAGAATGCATGGTCAAAAGAATATATTCTCATGCTATTCACTACACAATATTCTTTAATTATAACTGCCTTGATGCTGACCTTGACTCCTATTGTTTCAAATTGAGAGAGAAATCTTCCATGATACTTTCTTAACATGAAATCCCTCTCGATCTAGAAAGACTTTGAAGTGACCGCACCTTCACATTCATAGGACATGTTATTGCCTGAAATAGCAGCCTTGTGAAAATTCCCAACATAGGTGCTAACTAGGGCAACAAGATGAGAAGTGCACCAATATCACCTCAGTACACTTTCCCCTTCACTTTAGGCCAACTCCTAGAAGCTAAAGGGGTATCCCTATTCGTGAAAAATAAACCTCTTTAAGTGAATTATGACCATGCAAGCTTATGATTTTCTTTAATGAATCCCAAAATATATGTAACAAGACCATGCACAAGGATTTCAAGAGATGATTAAATGTGATGGGCCTCCAAATTTTCTATTTTATGGCCGATCCTAAATCTACATTCAATACATTATTTCCCCTAAGTCACAACCTTCATGAGAAAAAAGCATCCTTTTAATGACCAATATGACTTGCTTATTTAATTATATATGATTAACTTAATTCGAGTTGAAATGTGACATATGCTTGACCTTAGAGTAATTTGTGGTTTTTATTATTGCATATGTTATATATGAACATTAATGTGATCTCCAATGGTTAAGTGTAGGAAATCAAATCACCCAGACAAGATTGATATCCCTCATTCATGACTCTAGACAAAATTGATGACTGCTAATATTTTTAAGGGATGTTGTTCCCCCACCAAACAGGCTGCACAATTTTAGGAGATAAACAAGCTACACGGTTTTAGGAGATTTTGGGACAACCTTCACCGATCAAGGGATTGATTGGAGGGATTATATAGGATTTCTTTTCAAGTATAAGTATAAGCATAGTTTATAGATTTAGCAAGTCCATTCTTGAGGATTGTAATTCGAATTTGGGAGTAATGCAAAATTTTGGTTCAAGTGTCTTGTTGTAAATAGTGTTTTTATCTAGAGGGATTCACCCCATTGCTAGCTTCAAGGTTTGGCCCAACTTTGAAGATGCAATGGAGGGGCCAAACCTTGAAGCTAGTAATGGAGGTTGAATCCCCTCTACGCATATATTAGATGGATGCTATTTTAATTTTTGTTAAGAGTTGTAATTTTATTTCTGCATTTCCATTTCTTAAATTCTCGTACTTTCATCTCTAGCATTTATCCTCTTGCATGCATTTCCCTTATCGTTTTTGGTTTATGGTTTTTCATTGCTTGTTGTTAGAATAGTTTAATTTTTGCACCTTTACTTTCATTTCCTTTCTGCACATTTCCTTTATGGTCATTTTCTTTACTTCTCTCCCTTGCTGAGTATCTCAGATCATCCTATGACTCCAAGGTGCTCCTTCCTTGACACCATTGGTTGATTAGGTATGTTTATGTTTGTTTCCTCCTTCCTCTCTTCTCAAATGGAAATTGTTTGAACCTTTCTTGCTTTTCCTATAGACTTCTTGTAGAAATGTTATAGCTCCTATAGGACATTTTAGCTTGGAATTTCTTGCATTCATTTCACTTCATTCATGATGGTTCTTAATGTCAATGTGATGGTATTGGTCTATGGTACGTCATAAGGGGTTAGGAGATTAAATAGTAACAAATCTTTCCAAATTTTCTTTCAGCAAAGTGTGATTTTCCTTTATAAAATTTAGATTAATTTCCTTTAGGAAAAGTGTGATTTTCCTTTATGTAATTTAGATTAGTTTTCCTTTTAGTAAAGAGCGATTTTCCTTTATGCAATTTAGATTATTTTTCCTTTCAGCAAGGTGTGATTTTACTTCAACAATGTGTGACTAGAATAGTTTCCCTTCAGTAATGTGCAATTTTAATTATTGCTTATTCATTTCATTTAGTTCAGTTGTCGCTTGCTTAAGTGATATATTCCCCTTATGAAGTGCTCAGAGTGAGACCTAGGATATCATCAGTCCCAACCAAGGATAAGGAAGTGGTAGTATCATTGCTGCTATTATGAGAGCAGAGGGTCTGGGGAGCTAAGAAATAGAAGTAAAGAGGCTGAAATTGGGCATCCCTTCTTGTTATTAGAATAGTATTTCAATTAGTTTACAACTTTCATTGCATTTTAATTTCAAGTTTCATTGTTCATTTTATTTCTTATTTTTTACATTCTTATAGTTAGCACATTTCAATTCTAAAGATATAGTTTTCCTAGTGTAGTTTACACATATAGTGTTAGTACCTCAAAAGTTTGTACGAACCTCACGTTGACATTTAAAGTGAGGAGTTTAACATTCTTGTTGTGATTCCTTGGTCCATCAAAATGCTTTAATGATAAAAAAAATTAGGAACAGTAGCATAAACCACAAGTATATCCACTTGAAAAAGAGGGTTAGGAGCTAGTGGATGTGTGTGCCAAATTATATGTAAAATAAACAATGTTAGCAACTTCAGATTTGTATTTATATTGCTATCACTCAACCAATGAAACTTCAAAGAGGTAAGAACCACTTTTAGGCTACTTTAGGGAACAAAGAGTGAAGTTCCAATTACCATAAATCAATGGTGCAATGTGTGCTTGTGGTTACCAATTTATTAGATGCTAAGAAAGGACAATCTTGGGGATGTCCTTCAACTTCTAAATCTGTTTTATAATAAAATAACACAGAAATTTCAGATTTAGAGCATGAAAAAGACCATCCAAGAGAGAGATTATGCACTAGAAAGCAATATGTCTTGGATGTTTCCACTTGGGCAAGAGATGTAATATGTAACAATATCCCAACAAATGTTAGAGACAATTTCTATAGATATATAACCATTAAATAAGAAAGAACTTGCAAAATAGATGATGAATTCCCCTAAGGTTTCCATGTTAACACTTGGAATTCACCACAATAATCTCTAAATAAAAGATGAGCAACAATAAGCACTTTAGAGATTAAATTCACCACTAGATCTATAATACAATCTTGTAGAAATAATCTAGCAATGAAATAGAGGCTAGGTATGAGTAAGAATACACCTACATGCACCAAACCCTAGCCTTAGGGCTTCACCAAATCTGATTTTTATTGCTATATTTTATTTTCTAGATTTGAGAAGTGCCTTAAATCAACCCACAAAATGTTATATAAGACCCTAAACCAACTTTCTATAGGGTCTTTTTGTGTTCTTAGGGTTAGAAATCAAATTTGAAGCACAAACCCGTGAACAAGCTAACATAGGAAATGAAATGAACCATTAACTTTGCATTATACATGAAAGAAATATAAATAAAGATTTTATTTGATTCATCACCATTAGATTTATTTCTCAAAAAATAAAAGGTAATTGTTTTTTGGATTTTAGGGTTTTTTTATTGGTTGTTAGAAGAAGACAAGGGCCTTTCTCAAATTAGGGCTTTTCGGTCAAGAAGTATGCCCCTCTAAAATTTGGTCACTTCTATATTAAGGATTAGGGCAAGATATTAGAACCTCAATGGTAGAATAATCTCTAACATAGTCAAGATAAGGTATGAGGACTAAGGCCCTACAAAAAGGGATTCCACAAGGAAAAAACAATTCACCAAAAAGATCAATTATGGTTTGAATAAAATACCTAAAACCCTTGTCAAGGAACCAAAGGTAAAACAAGACAAGAGATTAAGTACTTACCAACCCAACAAAGGAAGATGGAAGAGATACAAACCCTAGACGTCTTCCTTCCAAGTGGTTAATTAACCCTTCAAATGGATCAATCTTAATAACTAGTTGAAGTCTTGAACATTCACAACTAATATTTGATGCACCAAGTAAATAACCAAGAAAGAGAGAGCTCCAACAATAGACACCAAAACCTCCAATAGGTAGATCTTATTAACAAATTGTATTCTCAAATGATATCCAACAACAAAAATAAATTGGAATGACAGGAGAGTCATTATTTATAGATGAGGCTTCTACATCCTTCTCATTCTTTATTATTTTTTATCTCCCTAAAATTAGCCTAGGAGAATCACAAAAAGTGACATGCCACCCACACAATGAAGGAGACTAAATCAAATACAAGTAAAACGTGCCACATGTACAATACAACCTCATGATAAGGGGGTGTCCCATAAAGAAGGATGGAAACTTGGTGAAGGAGCTCAATGTTCCATCAAAAGAGTGTAGTGGAAGCCTCAAAAC
The DNA here is from genome assembly GCA_009831015.1 of Picea engelmannii. Taxonomy (NCBI): domain Eukaryota; kingdom Viridiplantae; phylum Streptophyta; class Pinopsida; order Pinales; family Pinaceae; genus Picea; species Picea engelmannii. Next base: position 129,766 of record ML811544.1, on the reverse strand, counting down.
ATGGTGTGGAAGTCTCCCAAGAATGAAAAGTGCCAACATCTAGCCTCTAAGTGTGGAATGACCTCATGGAAAGAGTGATAAAAGGGAAAAAAGGTGGATGAATCCTCAAATAATGCTCATAAACCCTCGAAAAATGTCTCCAAGGCATGACCATGTCCATATCTCGTGTCAAGGCATCTCCATGAAGCATGGAAGTGACCTTCCAAGTCAAAAAATGGGTCATAAAACCCCCAATGGCTATGGTGACGTCCAAATGAGTGGGGTCAACCCTCAAATCAAGTGTAGAATAACTCAAAATATGACAAAGTATAAGAACGCTCTAGGATCCTCAATGTGGCATGTGTAGAGGTGACTCATACAAGTGAAAAGAGCCAATATATGCCTCAAAGGATATGACTAGTGCCTTGGGACACATGTAATACCTCAAGAACTGTGAGACTACCTCAAGAAATGTGAAACTGAGTGAGCATCTATAGGATCATCTCCAAGAGTATATGGACAAAGTGTAATACATGCATAAGATAGGGGTTCATGCTTAGGCATAAGATAAGTGTGCTTTAAATAGGTATGACAACCTTTACAACATGAGAAACACTTTTACATTACATACAAAGAAGTGAGAGAGACTGGCAGCTCCCCTAGATCATGTGCCCTAGTAGATCCATCACAAGATGCTTGCATGCCTACCCAGATCATAAATGATCGACATTGTGATGATACACTGACATTAAGGGGCAGCAAATCGAAGCCATAAAAGAAATACATATCTTGAAATGGGGGCTAAAAGGATGGACCATGACCAACCACAAGGGGTTTGAAGATACCACCTAGGCCGCTCACTGATACATAGACATCTAAGCATGTCTCAATACAATACATGAGTACAAATATAACCACATTTTTTTCTCATCAGGATATAATGAAGTACATAATCTGCTCATATGATGGGTCACTACTAGTGAAAAAATGTAGGGTTCACTAAAGTGAATATGAGGTGTGTCAAGACAAAAAATAATCCTTGATAACTGCCAATCTGAACTCCTGTCCAAAGTTAAAGAGAAAGTCACTAGATTAGGATCATTTACACCATCCCAACAATAAGGTTAATTCAATAAATCTATCAAAGACATTCACAATTCACCATGCATTTGACATTTTAAGAAAATAAATACTTTCACTACTTCATGCATATGATTAACATGTTGTTGAGATAAACTATTTGTGGAGCAGATACGACAAGCACCAAAAAACATTACCTTAAAGGTAAATCTAATATGGTTTAGTAGATTTTGTTAATTTCTTTGCCAACGATAAATTTTTTGATAAATTTATGTCAATTAATGCACAAGTGATCCCAAATATGCACAAGTTATGCCATTAAAACTCCTCTCATCTTAGAACAAAAATTTAAAGAAAATATACAACAACCATGAGTCATAAGATTTTATGTGCAAACATAACATTGTTGACTAATACAATCACATTTGAATGATTTCCTGAACTTGAGAAGAATGATCTTCAAGGTTAGATACACCAATAATATACCTCTATGTATCTTAAGAGCGAGTATAGATAAAAAACACCACATGCACACAAATTACTAAACAAGTACATTTGAATACTTATAATATCTTCCTCATTCATCATCCTTCACGCGCAAAAAATCAATGACTGAAGGTAAGAAGTGAACTTATCATTTATTGACCAGCCAATCAAGATCATTTTCACAAAAAGAAAGATTAAATGAGGGGTGAATTCTAACTTATCTATTCTTTCTATCAAAACCAATCCCTCAAGAGACAAATGCATTAAAACTTCACATGGCTTGCTTACAACCAAATCATGTTTGTGTCAATCACTAAGCCGATGAGCTAAGACCTCAAGATTATGAATAAATGCATACTTAAATAAAGGGACTATTTAGTATTCATATGAAGTGGAACAACAAGCAAAGATCATCCAAATCAAGAATCAAAAGGCTTAATTATGTAATTAGAGACATGAGCAACCATGATGGACTAGTTATGCAAAATTTGCACAGTCCAAGAGATCATGTATAACAATATTGAGTCACTAAGGAAAATATATCAAAGGAAAACCAAGCACGATTAGGTAACCAAACAATGCAACATCCTCTTTAAGTGAATTCCAATTAATATGGTCAAATAGGCAAACCAATTGTTGAGGGGTCCTAAATCCCTTTAACTCAACAGTAGGAACCAAACTCGCCACCGAGGCCCAATTAGACTCTGCAGCGTTTAATGGTGGAATGGTTCTCCAGATATTGCGATATGTCTGAATGATTGATGGGCTTTACGTAGTGATTGACAGGACATGTTCTTACAAAATCTCCTCCTTCAGTTCAAACCTTCTCTTTTTGTATTTTCTCTTATAGGTGGTAACGATACAAGATAAATGCTGGTATAAACCAGCTGGGTAACAAAGGGGAGGGACTTAACTACTGAAGAAGGTTGAGTTTGGGATAACCCTTCTACTCAAGCATGCAGACAATGATTCTTACACCTACAACAAGCCTATTACTAATACATTAACCTGCTGGTGTTCCAATTATTGACTGAGATACGATTATCAGGAGAAAACATACATGAAAAAAACGATGGCAAGAAAAATAGTTTTCTTAACTCTAATCATCAATCACATATTAACCCAATGATTTACTTTTCACCATTAAAGACAAGACCTATAAAAATATTGAATTAGATAACTTATCAACAGATTTAGAGGCTCTTACTCGTTACAACATCCATTCATGAGATAAAATCAGAAATAATTCTTCTTCATATCCAATCATACACGCTTTTGATGAAAAACACAAACTTGTCTCTGGTCCTAAACATAACTTCTCAATTAAGGAAGCTCCAAAATAGTTCTTTACAATCCAAAAATGATGGTCTTTCCAAAAAACCATCGACCCTTTGCTAACAGATTGATCCTCTTATTTATAACGTATTATTAACTAAAAATAACTATCAAAAGTACAGCTAAGTAAAACAAAAACTCGCCACATGGCACTTTCATCTCTCAGTCTTCTAAGAGTCATCAAATGATCTCACTTGAGTGGATGACTCTTCTCGTACTCTGACCATTTGACGAAGATATCCTTTCATGTGTTGGCATACATGAATCTATGTTGTTCCATTGGGGCCGAAAGGATCTCTCTTATCTCTACTGCATGTGCCTGATACTTGACTATTATAGCACTTAACTGTTGCAACACGGTTCGAGCCTTGATCGGGTGTTCCATGAACTACTGCACTTGTCCTGGCACCATGTTCGCCACCTTTGCTATCTCCATATCCCATGATGAGTCTTGTTCGGCATGTAATTTGACTATGTCACGCAAGTCGACAAAGTCATCGGGTGTGTCGAATTCAGGAAGACTAATGTCTCTCATTTCCTGGTTGATATTGGTCCAACTCTTTTCGCACTCGGCCCAATTCTCTTGGATTTCCCAATGAGGTTCTTGAGCCATTTTTACCCAATATTCGACCAACTTCTTTATGCGGTTGATGTTGCTTTCCCTTAGTACCTGGATGTCGTGCTCTTCGACATCTAGACCCCATTGAACCATGTTGATGTAGTCGATCCTTTCCACAGCTTGGTGTGCTTTCTCATACCACCTTTCCATATCCTTGCACGTAGCCAACACCATGAGGGTGTCTTTTTAAAGTTTGACTATCCTTGCAGTGAATAGGTGTCGCTCATCCATAAATTTACTGTAGGCCTCCTAGAATTTGCTTCTCAGGAACACTGCGACCTGTGTGGTGTCCTGGTAATATTTCGCCAAATGGCGTAGATGTTCCAACTCCTTCAGCACAGTGGCCAACTCCTCTTCATCTCTTTTCGCTCTGTCCAGGGTGGCATCTATGATTACCATCCCTGCGTCGATAAGTTCATATGTCTTGGCATGCTCCATGTTAATCATTTTTTCCTCTGTGGTGATGAGGATGGAGCAATCTAGAGTAATCCTCCTCTTCTTGGTGGTTCTCTTCATGATATATTTTCTTTTCTGGTCATAGGAGATGGCATGCATATCAACAACTTCATCCATAGGTTCGAGGATTTGCTGATCTTCTCAGGTAAGCATATTTCTGAAACTTCCGATGGTGTATATTTGTTCAAGACTGGGTTCTTGAACCTCTTTCATGTGTTTCGAAGGTCTGACCTCTGGTTGTTTCTCATCGGGAGGTTGAGTATTGGTTGAAATTGAAGCATCAGGGGTAGGCTCAATACTTACTTAATAATCGATTGTTGAGATGTTGATTTCTTGCTGTGGGAATTCTTCCTTTTGTTCACCCAACCCTGACTTGTACGTCGGATTATCCATTTCGGGCTCCAGTACATCAAGTAGCTCAGTGTCTAAGACACTTTCGACCTCCTGGTCATTTTTTGGAAGGCCCTGAATTTGAGCATCAGGAGCTGGGGAAGATGCCTTCTCGAGATCCTTTTCCTCTGTGATCTGCACCGGAGTCACCGGGGATACCTCCGAACTTTCCTCATCACCATAGATTGTTATCAAGTCGTGGAGGGGGTTTGGTGCACTTGCTCTACCTAATGTTCTTGCTATCTTTGGATGAGCTGAAACGTTCCCTGGTGACCCGACCTATGGAGTTGTAACTTGAGGGTTATCTAACTCGGTGATTTCGTCAATTTGTATTAGCTCGGGGCCACTTGGACCTACCTGGATTTCATCTGGGTTGTCGATAGGGAACCTTGTCATTCCTACGAGGTTCGGGTCATCCTGCAGTTGATCAATTACTTGTTGTGCCTATTCTATCATGAGCAATCCCCTTGCCCATGCATCCTGTGTCATAGGAAATCCCCTATTCTGCACCGGAGCCACCATGGGAACCTCTATTGCCTCTACTGCTCTGATTTCTTCCCTAGCTCTAAGGGCCTCTTGAGCTGAATACTCTAATGTCATCTCCTATTCATCCAGGCTCATGGCCCTGAACCTGGTCATTTTGGGATCGACCATCCTTGCTACCACCTCGTCCCAGTCCTGGGCATTTTTGTGAATACTCCATCTTCGAATTTGTCGTGGGAGTACGACCAACATGACGACACTTGTGAAGCATGTTGCAAGACCAGGACCTTTGGATCGTGCTTGTGAAATAGGTTTGTCTAGAATATGAACTCGAGTTGGATCAACCCTTCTTGTTTGTCTTGAATGGTATCCTTTACCAAGTAGAAACCTACATGAAAACCATAGGGTATGAACGCCCGCTTCTTGTCCTTGACTAGGGTGGCATTGTAGCCTTGCAAGATGGTTTGATAGCGTATTTATCCTACTACAAGCTAGTCCAGGACATGAGTTGGTAGGAAATGTGGTGCTTTGGTCGCCTTGAACACCCTGATGTAGGTGTTGTGCTCGTCCAAGTACCAATAGCCTACCTTGGATATCATTTTCTTGGCCGCAACTGATAGTCTCAAAAATTTCCTTCTTAAAAAGAATAAAATAAATTCACACGACGAATTCATCGTAGATGAGGGAGTAAGACTTTTTATACCCGTTCTCCCATAGCACGCTGAAATAGATGTGGACCGGGAGCTCTGCGACATGCCAACTCAGATTTATGCCAACAAAGATGTTTCTGGCGCACATGACGTCGAGAAAGTATGAAGCCATGTAGAAAGATGGTGTCTCTCCTTGCTTCAACGTCTGAGCCTGTTGTATACAGGTGCTCAGTTATTTAGAAATTATCGCTCCCTAGTTGAAACCACTCCTGGATATCGCCACTGTGTAAGCCAAGGGCATCCACACCTCTGAAAATCTAGAGCAATCCTTCTCTCCATATAATCGGCAGATGAGAGCCATCAAATAAATGTATGGCTCCCTTATGTTGGTCATCTCGTACCAGCTAGTTCTCTGGTTGGTGAACTTCTTGTCTTCCCTCCACCATGAGGCCATCACCCAGCTGGTGTCATGGTGTTCATAGAACTTCACCATGGATTCTGTGTTTAGCCGCTCCTCAGGATCTCTAAGCTTGTAGTATTTCTGAACTTCCATCGGTAATAACACTCCGACACACCCACCATTATCATTGTTGATTAAACATTTCTGTGTGTCTATGTGGTTGATGAGCCACTTCAGGACTTCAATACAGGGAAAAACAAGGATTTTGCTTGCCACCATATGTAGGTATGACCGTCGAATGTTCGGGAACACCTCGTTGTCGAGCGCTCTTACATATGGATCATCGTGTGGGACACATTTTGGGTATTCCTCCTGGCTGATCTTGTTAAAGAGTTCTCCCCAATGTGGGAGTGCCATCTTGGACCCCGTGCTTGCCTCTGTATCTCCAAAGGTCAGAGGTTGGATGAAAACCTTCTTTGTTGTTGTCTTAATGACTGGTTCCGTCCTCAGAGTGTATTCCAATTATTTTGCAGCCCCTGGAGAGGAGCCTTCACCTACCTCTAGTTCTTTTAACTTTGGTGCCCTCAGGGATCATCTGGTGGTTGGCTTTATTGGTGGCATTGTTCCTGCAACTAAAATAAACTTTCAGATATTGTGTAAAACAAAAACCGGACAAAACATATGAATTACAACCAACAAATTTACAGACTCAGATGCATAACTGTGAAGCTTGTTAAAACCTGGTTATTTTAAAAATCACGGGATCGATATAGCCTTTGAGTCACTCGTTTTTCTCCTTCGTATGCTTCAGAATTATCTTATGCACATAATGATTTCGTTTAAAATGGCTCAAGAGAATTTAAACAGGGAAGAACTTACCGTGTTGCATCAACCATTCAATTCGGGTTATGAGTGAAATTTTAACAAATCTGTCGCCAAATATCTATAACTTAAATTCATCGTGGGTTAATGACGGAGGCGTGGGGGGTGATGTGGTCTATCGATGATTGTAAACGACTGTTTTTATTGGCGCACGAGGTAGAAAATAATGCGGGATTTGATATTAATTATCTCCTTAAATGATTAGAATATCATCATATCTAATGCTAAAACATCCCATTGTGTCGCTCTCTCAATGGATGGATCGGAGATCAGGGGTGTGATGTGAACGTTTTCGTTGATGTCCTTCTACAAAAAGCTCTGACGCTGATCAATTTCACCCTACAATGTTGTCGTGGAAAAGATGACTCGGAGGTGTGACTCAGACTTAGGGAATCAAGAATGACTCGGGGTAAAACTAGACCATACGGTTCTCCAATATGGTAAAGACACGTGGCATTGAAGACCAGTGACCTAATTCACATGTATTAATTGGAGTCGGGAATTTTCCTTAAGTTATTCGTTCTAAAAAAAACCTTAGCTTGCTGATGTCGAAAAAGTATCCAGGGTTGATGATTGACTATAAACCTATCAAGTGCTTCCTTCATGCTAACTCCCTCGAAAAAGTCTCGATGCCAAAAATGCATCGGGGATCGGCGACCAGGAATAAATTTTAGCACGGTCATAATGTTTGTTGTGACCTTTTTAGGTTCTTCCCAATTCCGATAAGCGCATCGGGCATCGACTATCGACGATATCTTTTCTCTCTTTGTTAATGTCTACCCCCCTCATCTTTTACTGATGCCGAAGGGGAATCGACTATCGATGATATCCTTATGCAAGATTTGACACAAAACAAAAACTACCTTTTCCGATGCCGAAGGAGATCGATGACTGAGGTTTCCCGAGTGGTTCTTTTCCTTCGTTGAATTCCTTTCGATGCTGAATCTAAGCGCATCAGGTGAAGTGTTTTCAGCTGTCGATTCTTTGTTCAAGTGTTAAGACCTTTTAAGTGATAGGGTTTCATAAGTTCAAGCAAACCTGAATAAATGATGAGAGTCATGAAAATAAGCAAAGACAAAACATTTCTCGAAATGAAGTCGAATCATTCAGTGCAAAAGATCAAGTGGTACCCAAAAAAGAAAAAAATTGACAGAGGATTTTTAGGGTGTGTTGAGTGCTCAACAAATGTTGACTTACTGGATGAAAGAAGAATCTCTATTCCCGCCTCGAGCTCAAGTGAAGGTGATGCAAAATTTGATGAAGAACTTAACTGGTTTTTTATCAGAGCCTCTTTTATCCTTGCATTTGAAATTCCTTGGTTGGTGCATTTGGACCTGCCTGTCGGGTTTTCAACCTTTATTCCACCTTTGTTTCCTGTAACCCTGACTCATGCCCCCTTTGAAAAGAGTCTAGTAAAGCATTCACTGGCACTAGGCCCGTTAGTTACCCTTATTCACTTGCTACTGTGTTGCTTCGCTACCAACGAGCATCCATAGCCCGACGAAGTCACCCCGACGTCACAGACCTTGCTCCGCTGCTAGCGAGTGTCCATAGCTCCGACGGAGTTATCTGCATACCCTCTCCTACTGTGCATTCATTTGATATAGTTGATTTTATTTTGGTATAATTCCCTGAGCGAATGGGAGAGGAGGACGTCTGCTATTTTCAAAATGAGGTGGTTAAGGTGAAATTTTTCTAGCTTTGTCTCTGAGGTACATGTAGTCCTTTCCAACTTACCATATTTCCCTTAAGGTTTTACCAGACCACCAGGAAGACACTTCATCACTTTTCCAAGGTTGTTCATTTGCACAAGTTAGATAGAGAACCCCTTAAAACAACCACAGGTCCCCTAGCGCTTCTTCTGTTGTATGTGAGCGATGAGTCAGGAACATATTTCATCATTTCGCATAAATTGAGTTCAACCACCATCTTGCTAAACACAATATTCAAAAATGTAGAAGTACTATAGCAAGAAACAAAACAAAAAAATGCATTCCGCAATCAACCTAGCTAAAACAAAACATCATGAAAGTACACACAAAGTTATTATTATTATTATTATTTAATGGAGATATTGTTTTAGGGCTTGGTCGTTCACTCAGAGGGCATCAGGTTCCCCCCTTAGATTTTGCAGTCGATACGTGCCTACCCCAATCTTCTCGACCACTTGGAAAGGTCCAAGCCATAGATTCTAAAACTTAGAATGTTTTTCTTTCGACTCGTTTGCTCTGTCCCACTTTAGGACTAAGTCTCCCACTTCAAAATTCTTCTCTTTAGACTTATGCTTATCAAACCACCTTTTCACTATCTGCTAATGAGCTATGAACTTTGATTTTTCTTTCTCCCTTTCTTCTTCCATCATGATGAGGGTATCAATTCTTTGTTGTGTGATTGATGAGGGATGTCCTCTCGAATCCTGAGCAAGTTGAAGGGATGGAAGATAGAGCCCGTTCGGGACAATGGCTTCCTGTCCGCATACCAGAAAGTATGGGGAATTCCCTATAGCTTCCTTGGGTGTAACTCTATCGGCCCATAAAGCATTATGATGTGAACTATGCCAATTCCTCTAGTTGTCTGCAACTGTTTTCTTTAATATCCTCACTAGGTTCATATTAGTTGATTATGCCACTCCGTTCCCCCATGGAAAGTAGTTTGTAGAGTATCTGATTATGATTCCTTTGTCTAGAGAAAATTTTGTTAATAAGGTGGAAGAAAAGTAAGTTGTATTATCAAAAACAAGGATGGAAGGCACACTGAAACTTGTGATCAGTTGTTGTTCTATGAATTGGATCACCACCTTTTCATTTACATGAGTCAAAGGAATGGCCTCTGCCCATTTCGTGAAATAATCTGTGGCAGTTAATATGTATCTATGTTGTTTTGAAGAACTCGATGTAATTTCTCCTATGATATCTAACCCCCATTGCTTGAATGGCCTGGAAACGACCACTGGTTGGAGTGGGACAACTGCTCTCTTCTCCCTCCCCGCACTTATTTGACAAGTTTTACAGTTTCTAGTGTATGTGTGAGCGTCCATGAACAGAGTAGGCCAATAATAGCCAACTCTCAGTATTTTATGAGTAGTGGTGTTTCCTGCGAAATGTCCACCTGTAAGACCATCATGGAGATCTATCAGAACTTTGTCTGCATATTCATGTTTGAGACATCTTAAAAGTACCCCATCATAATTAACACAGAAGAGCATCGAATTTATGAGGCGATATTGTGCGGATTTTAAACTGACGTCTCTCCTTTCCCTAGGGTTTAGGTTTTTTTGGCAAGTCCAATGATGCAAGAGATAATTCAGTTTCTTGTACCAAGACTCTTTCCCTGGGGATACGTACGAAGCTTCGCCACACCATAATGCTAATTCATTCTCCCATCCGGGGTCTTCATTTACTTGGTTGTGGGCTTCAACTGCCAATTTGCATAACCCTTGTCCCTTAACCAATTTAACAGGTTTTATATCTAGATCAAATTCTTTGACTATCGCCATCCAATTTCCTCTTCTTTCCCCCATCTCCTGTTGAGTGAATAGGGATCAGACTGCAGGGTGAGGCACAATGACTTTGGTATGATTCTTCAGGATGTAAGATCTGAAGTGTTTCACTGCCTTGTATACTGCATAAGCCTTCTTGTCTATAACAAGGAAATTTATTTCGTCCCCTTGGAGATTAGTGCTCATAAATGATACCAGGGCCTCGTGGTTGTCATCATCCTTCTGATTCAGTACTGTAGCTAATGATTGGTCGGAGGAAAAAGTATAGAGGAAGAAATCTTTGCTAAAATCGAGACTTCGCAACACTGGGGCTTGGGATATTGCAGTCTTAATATCACTGAAAGAACATTTCCGTTCATTGTCCCACTTAAATTCAACATCTTTACGGATCATTTTTTGTAAGGTTTTGATCATTTCAGCGAAATCAGGGGTGAATTTTCTCACAAAATTGATTTTACCAAAGAATGATTGCATAACCCTTTTGTTGTGGGGTAATGGAAGCTGAGCTATATCCCTAATCCCTTATGGGTCTATGCGAATTCCTGCTTGATATATAATGTGGCCTAACAACTTACTTTCCTTAACACCAAAAATAGTTTTCTTAGGGTTTAGGGATATACCATATTTCCTACACCTTTTGAAAATATGGGTTAAATGTTGGATGTGATCTTCTTTGTTCTTTGAATACACAGTCACGTCATCCAAACAGACTACTACACATTTGTTGATTAGTCCTCAAAACGCTACGTTCATGGCCCTCTAGAAGGTTTCCCCTGCATTGATTGACCCAAAGGGCATACGTTTATAAGCGAAGGTTCCCCACTTGGTTCGGAAGTTAGTTTTCAAATGGTCTTCCTCTGAAACTAGAACTTGGTTGTAACTTGAAAAATTGTCGAGGAGAGAGAAAATCTTAGAGCTTGACACGGTCTGCGAGAGGTGCTCCATTGGTGGGACTGGGTAGTTGTTCTTTTCTGAAGCTCTATTGAGGTTTCTGAAATCTATGTATAGGCGGATCTTCTAGAATTTTTCCTCATAGGAACCAAATTTTCTACCCATGCAGAGTGTCTAACCTGGAAGATAATTTTGGGATCTAGTAGTTTCTTTAACTCCTGACACATGAGAGGTTCCAGGGATGTGTGGTACTTCCAGAGCTTCTATTGGAAGGGTTTCACTTATGGTTTCAATGGGATAGTTTGTTGAATTATACGAGTATCATAAGTTTTCAGATCTTGGTAGGACCATGAAAAAACATCTTGACATTGTCTGAAAAGTTTGATATAGGCCTTCCTTTCCTCTTTAGATACTGCCTTGCCAAGATTTATATTTTTGGGGTTTTCCAGGGTTCCTAGATTCATAGTTTCGTGCATGGGACAAAAACTCCCTGTTTTCGTGTTCGTTGACCCCTTGAATCTTTCCCTCACGTCAAAAAGGTTCTCTAAATTGGCTACTCCCTTTGGTATCGTGTGAGACCTTGGGTTTTCAGTCGGTTGATATGTCTGAGGATTGATTTTTGGTGATTGTTCCTGGAACACTTCATCGTCAATATCCGAGTCTTTAAAATTATCATGATTAGTCAAAAAGTTTATGATCTTTTCATCTCCTTCAAAGACCTTCCAATTAGAAATATTCTTTGGCATCGATGGTTTGTAGAGTAGCTCCATAGTGAACCGGGAGGCTTCATAATCTGCTAGAGGTGATAGCCTTGAGGCATCGGTGGCCAGAGAATCAACAAGAATGTTACTTGTTCTGGGGATCGTTGTAATGTTGAAGGATTCAAAATTATTTATTAGCCTGTGCACTTCTTGTTGGTAATTCTTCAAGTGTGGAGAGTTGCAATGTATAGTGTTCCTTACTTGTCTAACAATGATTTCAGAATCTCTGAAAACCTTCAATTCTTTAACGTTTAAGTCTATGGATTTCTTTATCTCTTGTACTAGAGATTCATACTCAGTGGTGTTGCTTGTGCATTCGAATTCTAGTCTATAGGACAGGAAATGTCGTTTACCTTTTGGATCAATGAGGATGCACCCTGCTCCTGACTCTTCTTATGATTTAGATCCATCAAAGTATAAGGTCCAAACTTATGGGAAAAACCTATCAGCTTCCTCTTTCTTGTCACTTTCCTCCTCTCCTCCTGTTTGTTACGTGATTTCTAATGAAGGTCCTTGACAGGAAAGGGTTTCCTTTGCCGCCTTCGACAATTTTTCTTGAAAAATCATTTTAGAGTTTTGAGTAAGAGGGACATTAGATGAGAGTGGGGAGAAATTCCCGAAATCAGAGTCATAGGAATAATTTCCTAGCACAGGGAAATCTGTCGATGAGGGTTCATTAAGGGTTTCTAAGTCGGTGACAGTATGTTTTAGATATCTTTCCCTATCTATCCTAATCATATTCGTGTGTCCCTTTAATGACAGCCAAAGGTGAGCCCAGTCTGTACTAAAGTATCCATTTAACTTCTCAGACCAATCTCGGCTCACTAACAATCCATAAGTTTCTGGGATATCTACTACAATGATGTCAATTACTTGCACAAATTCAGGGTGTGTCGTTATTCTGATCATTACATCTTTGATCTCTCCCATAACCTTCACCTAGGTTCTATCTAGTTGTATAACATGTTTATCGCTTTTTAGAGGGATCATGTTTAATGTTTTGCAAATAGACAATGGAATGACATTAGAGGATGCTCCTGAGTCAACCAAACAATTATGGAGGTTTTTTTTGAAGATTTCAAACGTCAAAAGGAATGGTGGGACAAAAGGTTTTCCCTTCTTATCTTCAGAGCAAACGTTCACAGTTGGTTTATTCCTTAGATTTTTGGGAGTTATATTTCCTCCTTGGTCAGTGCTTGTTGTAGGATTTTCTACTGATTTCTATGCTTGTAACACAAAGTCCTTTTGCCGAGGGATTCTACATATGTCCATGACCGATATATTTTCTTTCAACTTTTTCAAGTCTTCTACTATGTTGTAGTCTAGCCTGGGCGATTCTCATGTATGGATGTTTATAGGAATTCTTTGGGGGACAAAAGGTGCTTTCGGGTGATCGAGAGTTGGTTTTCCTCATGGATTTTGGGTAGTAGTAAGATAGTTTGAGACAGGTTGACCCCTACTTCATTTTTTCACAGCCAAGACCTCTGCAAGTGGTTCTTGAACTTCAAATAGGTCATCAGAATACATTGGTAGGTCAGGGTCCCATATCAACATGGTTGTTTCTTATGGTGGATCAACTTCTTCCTGATCCACAATATTCATAATTGATCCGCTTGATTGTCCGGTTAGGGAAACTTCATCTAGAAACTGGTTGGCCATAAAATTCATGGCATGCACCCATTGTGGGCAGTATCTTTTAGAGTGTTTCTCTTGGTGATAAGTACAGAAAGAGTCGAAAACTACGTTTCCTAGATCGATGCTTAATTTGGTTGGGGGAGGTTCAATCGCTTTGAACGGTGGATTTTTTTTGAAAAAAGGTTTATAGGGCATCTGACCTTGGTTTCCTTCCCTTGCACTTCTTTTCATGTCTATGATTTCGTTTGACAACTTCTTGACCATGCGTTGTAGATATTCTATGTCTCCACTTCCCTTTTCGGGACCTTGTTCTGTTTGTTTCCCTGGGGGTCTAGTCAACAATAGTCCTCTCCTGGGAGGAGGTTGAACTTGTTTCTTAACTAATGAGATTTAGCCTTCTTTACATACCTTCATTTGAAATTTTATCGTTTTGGCTTCTTCAAAATTTTCAGCTAAGGTTGCTTTGGCAGCCCTCTTCACAAACATGAAAATAGAAGCTGGAAGAGCATTAGCATATACTTGAATTTGCAACTCCTGAGTGGGTTTAGCTTCGGGTTGGAATTTGTTTAAGATAGTGGTGAATCTTTTATTGAAGTCTTTAACCTTCTCCTTTGAACTCACGGTGGCAGCGAACAATTCGGCCATCAAATCTCCTGTAGTGGTTTCTTCTGCAAATTTATCTAGAAAATCCTTTTGAAACTTTGTCCAACTAGTTATGGATCCTATAGGTAAGTTAAAATACCACGTGGAGGCTGAATTCTCAAAAGTGTAGGGGAATATCCTGCATAATACGTCTTCATGTTGGACATTCATCAGTATAATAATTAGTATGAATTTTTTGATGTGGTCTTCAGGCAATCCTGAGGTTTCAGGGTCAAATTTAGGGAGTAACTTTTCTGGCCAACCAAGGTTGATTATTTTGAGGCGGGTTTCCCCTTTCTTCATTATGATCATTGTTATATTCCATGTCGTCTTATCCTGAAACTGAGCGTTCTGAGTTAAACCCTTCCTCGTCGAAAAAATCGCGGGGTTCAGAGTAGTTGTCAACTAGTGTTTCAAGGATTAGATTAAGAGGATGTTCAATTTTGATGAGGGAGAAATATATCAGGTCTTCTACTATATGCACAAAAACCTGGCCGGGGGACTCAACCACTGGTTTGATTATTTGTTTTCTTCGAGGAAGTAACGAAGCTAAGGGAAACACATCGATCTGTCGGGCGTAAGCTCTTGTGATTCTTATGAATTGGTTCAATTCCTCGTGGGGAAGAGCATAAGGTATATCAGGGAATAAATGTTCTTCTTATTGCTGGGGTGAGTTACTCGTTTCAGGAGTACTCAGTGTGTGTGGGATGTATTGGGAATGACTAGCCATGCATGTGGGATGTTTTGAATCTACAGGTTGTGCGAAAGATTTTGTAAAAAATAATTTCAGTCATTCATTCTTCAGGCCCTCCTTCTAGCACCAATTCTGTTGAGGGGTCCTAAATCCATTTAACTCAACAGTAAGAAACAAACCCGCCACCGAGGCCCAATTAGACTATGTAGCGTTTAATGGTGGAATGGTTCTCTAGATCTTGCGATCTGGCCGAATGATCGATGGGCTTTACTTAGTGATTGATAGGACATCTTCTTGCGAAAGCTCCTCCTTCAGTTCAAATGTTCTCTTTTTGTATTTTCTCTTATAGGTGGGACCGATACAAGATAAATGTTGGTATAAAGCAGTTGGGTAACAAAGGGGAGGGACTTAACTACTGAAGAAGGTTGAGTTCGGGATAACCCTTCTGCTCAAGCATTCAGACAATAATTCTTACACCTACAATAAGCCTAGTACTAATACATTAACCTGTTGGTGTTCCAATTATTGACTAAGATATGATTATCAGGAGAAAACATGCATGAAATAAACAATGGCAAGAAAAATAGTTTTCTCAACTCTAATCATCAATAACATATTAACCCAATGATTTACTTTTCACCATTAACGACAAGAACTATAAAAATATTGAATTAGATAAGTTATCAACAAATCTAGAGGCTCTTACTCGTTACAACATCCATTCATGAGATAAAATAAAAAAATAATTCTTCTTCATATCCAATCATACATGCTTTTGATGAAAAACACAAACTTGTCTCTGGTCCTAAACATGACTTCTCAATTAAGGCAGCTCCGAAATAGTTCTTTACAATCCAAAAATGAGGGTCTTTCCAAAAAACCATTGACCCTTTTCTAACAGGTCGATCCTCTTATTTATAACATATTATTAACTAAAAATAACTATCAAAAGTGCAACTAAGTAAAACAAAAACTCGCCACATGGCGCTTTCATCTCTCAGTCTTTTAAGAGTCATCAAATGATCTCACTTGAGTGGATGACTCTTCTCGTACTTCGACCATTTGACGAAGATATCCTCGCATGCGTTGGCATATGAGAATCTATGTTGTTCCAATGGGGTCGGAAGGATCTCTCTTATCTCTACTGCTCATGCCTGATACTTGACTATTCTAGCACTTAAGTGCTGCAACATGGTTCGAGCCTTGATCGGGTGTTCCATGAACCACTACACTTGTCCTGGCGCCATGTTTTCCACCTTTGCTATCTCCGCAGCCCATGATGAGTATTTTTCGACATGTAATTTGACTATGTCACTCAAGTCGACAAAGTCATCGGGTGTGTTGAATTTAGGGAGGCTGATGTCTCTCATTGCCCGGTTGATCTTGGTCCAGTTATTTTCGCACTCGACCCATTTCTCTTGGATTTCCCGATGAGGTTCTTGAACCATTTTTACCCAATATTTGGTCGACTTCTTTATGCGGTCGATGTTGCTTTCCCTTAGTACCCGGATGTCGTGCTCTTCGACATCTCGACCCTGTTGAACCGCGTTGATGTAGTTGATCCTTTCCACGGCTTGGTGTGCTTTCTCATACCACCTTTCCATATCCTTGCACGTTTCCAGTGCCATGAGGGTGTCATCTTGAAGTTCGACTATCCTTTTAGTGAATAGGTGCCATTCATCTGTAAATTTACTGTAGGCCTCCTGGAATTCGCTTCTCAAGAACACTGCAACCTGTGTGGTGTCCTGGTAATATTTCACCAAATGGAATAGATGTTTCAACTCCTTCAGTACAGCGACCATCTCCTCTTCATCTCTTTTCGCTCTTTCCAGGGTGGCATCTATGGTTTCCATCCCTACGTCGATAAGTTCAGATGTCTTGGCATGCTCCGTGTTAATCAATTTTTCCTCTGTGGTGATGAGGATGGAGCGATATAGAGTAATCATCCTCTTCTTGGTGGTTCTCTTCACAATAGATTTCCTTTTCCAGTCATAGGAGATGGCTTGTATATCAACAACTTCATCCACGGGTTTGGGGATTTGTTGATCTCCCCAGGTAAGCATATTTCCTAGGCTTCTGACAATGTATATTTGTTCAAGACTGGTTTCTTAAACCTCTTCCATGTTTTTCGAAGGTTCAACCTCTGATTGTTGCTCATCGGGAGATTGAGTACCGGTTTAAATTGAAGTATTATGGGTAGGCTTGGTACTTACTTGATAATCGGTTGTTGAGATGTCGATTTCCTACTATGGGAATTCTTCATTTTGTTCGCCCAACCTTAGCCTGTCCGTCCAACTATCCATTTGGGGCTCCAGTACATCAAGTAGATCAGTGTCTAAGACACTTTCAACCTCCTGGTCATTCTGTGGAAGGCCTTGAATTTGAGCATCGAGAGCTGAGGAAGATGCCTTCTCAGGCTCCTTTTCCTCTGTGATTTGCACCGGAGTCACCAGGGATACCTCCAAACTTTCATCATCATCGTAGATTGTTATCAAGTCATGGAGAGGGTTTGGTGAACTTTATCTACTTAATGTTCTTTCTATCTCTGGCTAAGATGAAATGTCCCCTGGTTACCTGACCTGTGGCGTTGTAACTTTAGGGTTATCTAACCCGACGATTTTGTTAATTTGTATTAGCTCAGGGCCACTTGGATCTGCCCGGTTTTCATCTGGGTTGTCGACAGGGACCCTTGTCATTCGTACCAGGTTTGATTCATACTGCAGCTGATCAATTACTCATTGTGCATTTTCTATCATGAACAATCCCCTTGCCCATGCATCTTGTGTCATAGGAAATCCCCTTTTCTGCACCGGAGCCACTAGGGGAACCTCTATTGCCTCTGTCGCTTTGATTTCTTCCCTGGATATGAGGGCCTCTTGAGCCGACTGATCTAGTGTCATCGCCTGTTCATTAGGCTCATGGCTCTGAACCTGGTCAGTTTTGGGTCAACCATCCTTGCTACCACCTCGTCCTAGTCCTGGGCATTTTCTATGAAGACTTCATCTTCGAATTTGTTGTGGGCGTACGACCAGTAGGATGACACTTGTGAAGCATGTTGCAAGACCAGGCCCTTTGGATCGTTCTTGCGGAATTGATCTGTTTGGTATATGAACTCGAGTTGGCTCAACCCTTTTTTTTTTGGCTTGAGCGGTATCCTTTACTAAGTAGAAACCTACATGGAAACCATAGGGTATGAATGCATGCTTCTTTTCCTTGACCATGGCGACGTTGTAGTGTTGCAAGATGGTTTGATAGCATATTTCTCTTACTACAAGCCAGTCCAGGACATGAGCTGGTAGGATATGTGGTGTTATGGTGGCCCCAAACACCCTGATGTAGGTGTCGCGCTTGTCCAAGTATCAGTGTCCTACCTTGGATATCATTTTCTTGGTCGCAACCGATAGTCTCGAGCATTCCTTCTTAAAAAGAATAAAATACATTCGTGCGATGAATTCATCGCAGATGAGGGAGTAAGACTTCTTATATATTTTCTCCCATAGCACGCTAAAATAGACGTGGATGGGGAGCTCTGCGACATGCAAGCTCGGATTCATGCCCATGAAGATGTTTCTGGTGCACATGACATTGAGAAAGTATGAAGCCATGTAAAAGTTGGTGTCTCTCCTTGCTTCATCGTCTGAGCCTGTTGTATACAGGTGCTCAATTGTTTAGAAATTATCGCTCCCTAGTTGAAACCACTCCCAGAGTTCACCACTGTATAAGCTAAGGGCATCCACGCCTCTGAAAATCTAGAGCAGTCCTTCTCTCCATATAATTGGTAGATGAGATCCATCAAATAGATGTATGGATCCCTTAAGTTGGCCTCTTGTACCATCCAGTGCTCCGATTTGTGAACTTCTTGTCTTACCTCCACCATGAGGCCATCACCTGACTAGTGTCATGGCGTTCGTAGAACTTCACCATGAATTTTGTGTTTAGCCGCTCCTCAGGATCTCTAAGCTTGTAGTATTTCTGAACTTCCACTAGTAGGAACACTCTGACACACCCACCATTGTCATCGTTGATTAAACATTTATGTGTGTCTGTGTGGTTGATGAGCCACTTTCAGACTTAAATACAGGGAAAAACAAGGGTTCTGTTTGCCACCATATGTAGGTACGACCATCCTATGTTCAGGAACACCTCGTCGTCGAGTGCTCTTACATATGGATCACTGTGTGGGACATATTCTGGGTATTCCTCTCGACTGATCTTGTTAAAGAGTTCTCCCTAATGTGGGAATTCCATCTTGGACCCCGTTCTTGCCTCTGTATCTCCAAAGGCCAGAGGCTGGATGAAAACCTTATTCATTGATGTCTTAATGACTGGTTTCAGGCTAAGAGTGTATTCTAATTGTTTTGCATCCCCTAGAGAGGATCCTTCGCCTAACTCTGGTTCTTTCAGCTTTGGTTCCCTCGACGATCGTCTGGTGGTTGGCTTTCTTGGCAGGTGCAACTAAAATAAACTTTCAGAGATTGTGTAAAACAAAAAATGGACAAAACATATGAATTATAGCTAGCAAATTTAAAAACTCGGATACATACCTCTGAAGCTTGTTAAAACCTAGTTATTTTGACAATCATGGGATCGATATAGCCTTTGAGTTGCTCATCTTTCTCCTTCGGATGCTCCAGAATTCTCTTGTGCACAGAATGATTTCGTTTACAACAGATCAAGAGCATTTAAACAGGGAAGAACTTACCGTGTCACATCAACCAGTCAATTCATGTTATGAGTGAAATTTTAACAAATCTACCACTAAATATCTATAAATTAAATTCATTGTGGGTTGACGGCGGAGGCGCAGGAGGAGATGTGGTCTATCAGTGATTTTAAAAGGTTGTTTTCATTGGTGCACGAGGTAGAAACTAATGTGGGATTTGGTATTAATTAGATCCTTAAATGCTCATAATATGATCGTATCTAATGCTAAAACGTCCCATCGTGTCACTCTCTTAGTGGATGAATCAGGGATCAGGGGTGTGCTATGAACATTTTCGTTGATGTCCTTCTGCAAAAAGCTCCGATGTCGATCAATTTCATCGTACAATGATGTCGTGGCAAAGTTGACTCGGAGGTGTGACTTAGGGAACCAAGAATGACTCAGGGTAAAACTATACCGTACGGTTCTCCAATCTGGTAAAGACACATGGCGTTGAAGAACGGTGACCTAATTCACGTGTATTAATCAGAGTCGGTACTTTCCTTAAGTTATTCATTCTAAAACAAACCTTAGATTGTCGATGCCAAAAAATTATCTAGGGTCGACGATCGGTGATTCCTTCGTGTTAACTCCCTCGAAAAAGTTGCGATGCCGAAAACTCATCGGGGATCGACGATCAAGAATAAATTTTAGCGCGGTCAGAAAGTTTGTTGTGACCTTTTTAGGTTCTTCCCGATTCTGATAAGCGCGTCGGGCTTCGACTATCGACGATATATTTTCTTTATTTGTTAGCGTCTATCCCCCTCGTCTTTTACCGATGTCGAAGGGGAATCGACTATCGGCGATATCCTTATGCAAGACTTGAAGAAAAAAAAAACTTCCTTTTTCCGATGCCGAAGGAGATCGGTGCTCGACAACTAAGGTTTCTGGAGTGGTTCTTTTCCTTCGTTGAATTCCTTTCGATGCCGAATATGAGCGCGTCGAGTGAAGTGTTTTCGACTGACTATTCTTTGTTCAAGTGTTAAGGAATTTTAAGTGATAGGGTTTCATAAGTTCAAGCATACCTAAATAGGCGATGAGAGTCATGAAAATAAGAAAAGAAAAAACATTTCATGAAATCAAGTCGAATCAGTCAGTTGAAAAGATCAAGTGGTACAAAACAAAAACAAAAAATTGATAGAGGATTTTTAGGGTGTGTTGAGTGCTTAACACCAATCAAACAACTTGAGATCATCTTTTGAGACCAAATGAATCTAGACCTTGAGAGAAAAGAGAACATGGTGTTTTCCTGCATTTTAGTGTACTCAAAATTGACTTACAAGTCATCCAACACAATCGACTAAACACAAGTCGAATACCATGAACGACACAACATAGTCGTCAAGCAATGTCGACACAAGTCGAGACTCAAGTGAAACATGTCAACCTTCCAAAATGACAAGTCTAAGAACGTGATGAACAATCATGTTACAATCATGACTCATCCATGATGACAATCATCAAGTTCATTGTTTAAGCATTCACAAAAACAAATGCATGCGCATAGCCCTTCAACTCTCCTTCCTGTAGGAATATAGGTACTCAAACCCAAAGCATGTGGGTACTAAAGAGCTGAAAATGAAAAGTATATATGGCTGTAACAACATGGACAACATACCCCTCTTTTACATGTTCTTGACGAGGTGGTATAACACATGCATGCATTCAAAAATAAATGCCTACACATGCAAACTTGCATTTTGCAATTTATGATAACAACTGCAACTTGTCAAACTTCAACAAAATGAAAAGATAAGGCTGAAATGTGGATCTATTGCAGAAAACTTGCAAGCCTTACTTACTCAAGAAATCTAACCATTTCTTACCAAGCCAACTCAATGGCGAATTCTTCTGTTGAAAGTCGTCTTCTTGTGAATCATCTTGACTCACTTCAATGATGGTTCGAGCCTTGATCGGGTGTTCCATGAACCACTACACTTGTCCTGGCGCCATGTTTTCCACCTTTTCTATCTCCGCATCCCATGATGAGTATTTTTCGACATGTAATTTGACTATGTCACTCAGGTCGACAAAGTCATCGGGTGTGTTGAATTTAGGGAGGCCGATGTCTCTCATTGCCTGGTTGATCTTGGTCCAGTTATTTTCGCACTCGACCCATTTCTCTTGGATTTCCCGATGAGGTTCTTGAACCATTTTTACCCAATATTCGGTCGACTTCTTTATGCGGTCGATGTTGCTTTCCCTTAGTACCCGGATGTCGTGCTCTTCGACATCTCGACCCTGTTGAACCGCGTTGATGTAGTTGATCCTTTCCACAGCTTGGTGTGCTTTCTCATACCACCTTTCCATATCCTTGCACGTCGCCAGTGCCATGAGGGTGTCATCTTGAAGTTCGACTATCCTTTTAGTGAATAGGTTCCACTCATCTGTAAATTTACCGTAGGCCTCCTGGAATTCGCTTCTCAGGAACACTGCAGCCTGTGTGGTGTCCTGGTAATATTTCACCAAATGGAATAGATGTTTCAACTCCTTTAGTGCAGCGACCATCTCCTCTTCATCTCTTTTCGCTCTTTCCAGGGTGGCATCTATGGTTTCCATCCCTACGTCGATAAGTTCAGATGTCTTGGCATGCTCCGTGTTAATCAATTTTTCCTCTGTGGTGATGAGGATGGAGCGATATAGAGTAATCATCCTCTTCTTGGTGGTTCTCTTCACAATAGATTTCCTTTTCCAGTCATAGGAGATGGCTTGTATATCAACAACTTCATCCACGGGTTTGGGGATTTGTTGATCTCCCCAGGTAAGCATATTTCCTAGGCTTCTGACAATGTATATTTGTTCAAGACTGGTTTCTTAAACCTCTTCCATGTTTTTCGAAGGTTCAACCTCTGATTGTTGCTCATCGGGAGATTGAGTACCGGTTTAAATTGAAGTATTATGGGTAGGCTTGGTACTTACTTGATAATCGGTTGTTGAGATGTCGATTTCCTACTATGGGAATTCTTCATTTTGTTCGCCCAACCTTAGCCTGTCCGTCCAACTATCCATTTGGGGCTCCAGTACATCAAGTAGATCAGTGTCTAAGACACTTTCAACCTCCTGGTCATTCTGTGGAAGGCCTTGAATTTGAGCATCGAGAGCTGAGGAAGATGCCTTCTCAGGCTCCTTTTCCTCTGTGATTTGCACCGGAGTCACCAGGGATACCTCCAAACTTTCATCATCATCGTAGATTGTTATCAAGTCATGGAGAGGGTTTGGTGAACTTTATCTACTTAATGTTCTTTCTATCTCTGGCTAAGATGAAATGTCCCCTGGTTACCTGACCTGTGGCGTTGTAACTTTAGGGTTATCTAACCCGACGATTTTGTTAATTTGTATTAGCTCAGGGCCACTTGGATCTGCCCGGTTTTCATCTGGGTTGTCGACAGGGACCCTTGTCATTCGTACCAGGTTTGATTCATACTGCAGCTGATCAATTACTCATTGTGCATTTTCTATCATGAACAATCCCCTTGCCCATGCATCTTGTGTCATAGGAAATCCCCTTTTCTGCACCGGAGCCACTAGGGGAACCTCTATTGCCTCTGTCGCTTTGATTTCTTCCCTGGATATGAGGGCCTCTTGAGCCGACTGATCTAGTGTCATCGCCTGTTCATTAGGCTCATGGCTCTGAACCTGGTCAGTTTTGGGTCAACCATCCTTGCTACCACCTCGTCCTAGTCCTGGGCATTTTCTATGAAGACTTCATCTTCGAATTTGTTGTGGGCGTACGACCAGTAGGATGACACTTGTGAAGCATGTTGCAAGACCAGGCCCTTTGGATCGTTCTTGCGGAATTGATCTGTTTGGTATATGAACTCGAGTTGGCTCAACCCTTTTTTTTTTGGCTTGAGCGGTATCCTTTACTAAGTAGAAACCTACATGGAAACCATAGGGTATGAATGCATGCTTCTTTTCCTTGACCATGGCGACGTTGTAGTGTTGCAAGATGGTTTGATAGCATATTTCTCTTACTACAAGCCAGTCCAGGACATGAGCTGGTAGGATATGTGGTGTTATGGTGGCCCCAAACACCCTGATGTAGGTGTCGCGCTTGTCCAAGTATCAGTGTCCTACCTTGGATATCATTTTCTTGGTCGCAACCGATAGTCTCGAGCATTCCTTCTTAAAAAGAATAAAATACATTCGTGCGATGAATTCATCGCAGATGAGGGAGTAAGACTTCTTATATATTTTCTCCCATAGCACGCTAAAATAGACGTGGATGGGGAGATCTGCGACATGTAAGCTCAGATTCATGCCCATGAAGATGTTTCTGGTGCACATGACATCGAGAAAGTATGAAGCCATGTAAAAGTTGGTGTCTCTCCTTGCTTCATCGTCTGAGCCTGTTGTATACAGGTGCTCAATTGTTTAGAAATTATCGCTCCCTAGTTGAAACCACTCCCAGAGTTCACCACTGTGTAAGCTAAGGGAATCCACGCCTCTGAAAATCTAGAGCAGTACTTCTCTCCATATAATTGGTAGATGAGATCCATCAAATAGATATATGGATCCCTTAAGTTGGCCTCCTGTACCATCCAGTGCTCCGATTTGTGAACTTCTTGTCTTACCTCCACCATGAGGCCATCACCTGACTGGTGTCATGGCGTTCGTAGAACTTCACCATGAATTTTGTGTTTAGCCGCTCCTCAGGATCTCTAAGCTTGTAGTATTTTTGAACTTCCACTAGTAGGAACACTCTGACACACCCACCATTGTCATCGTTGATTAAACATTTATGTGTGTCTTTGTGGTTGATGAGCCACTTTCAGACTTCAATACAGGGAAAAACAGGGGTTCTGTTTGCCACCATATGTAGGTACGACCGTCGTATGTTTAGGAACACCTCGTCGTCGAGTGCTCTTACATATGGATCACTGTGTGGGACATATTCTGGGTATTCCTCCCGACTGATCTTGTTAAAGAGTTCTCCCTAATGTGGGAATTCCATCTTGGACCCCGTTCTTGCCTCTGTATCTCCAAAGGCCGGAGGCTGGATGAAAACCTTCTTCATTGATGTCTTAATGACTGGTTTCAGCCTCAGAGTGTATTCTAATTGTTTTGTGTCCCCTAGAGAGGATCCTTCGCCTAAATCTGGTTCTTTCAGCTTTGGTGCCCTCGACGATCGTCTGGTGGTTGGATTTCTTGGCGGGTGCAACTAAAATGAACTTTCAGAGATTGTGTAAAACAAAAAATGGACAAAACATATGAATTATAGCTAGCAAATTTAAAAACTCGGATACATACCTCTGAAACTTGTTAAAACCTAGTTATTTTGACAATCATGGGATCGATATAGCCTTTGAGTTGCTCATCTTTCTCCTTCGGATGCTCCAGAATTCTCTTGTGCGCAGAATGATTTCGTTTACAACAGATCAAGAGAATTTAAACAGGGAAGAACTTACCGTGTCACATCAACCATTCAATTCATGTTATGAGTGAAATTTTAACAAATCTACCACTAAATCTCTATAAATTAAATTCATCGTGGGTTGACGGCGGAGGCGCGGGAGGAGATGTGGTCTATCAGTGATTTTAAAAGGTTGTTTTCATTGGCGCACGAGGTAGCAACTAATGTGGGATTTGGTATTAATTAGATCCTTAAATGCTCATAATATGATCGTATCTAATGCTAAAACGTCCCATCGTGTCACTCTCTTAGTGGATGAATCAGGGATCAGGGGTGTGCTATGAACATTTTCGTTGATGTCCTTCTGCAAAAAGCTCCAATGTCGATCAATTTCATCGTACAATGCTGTCGTGGCAAAGTTGACTCAGAGGTGTGACTTAGGGAACCAAGAATGACTCAGGGTAAAACTATACCGTACGGTTCTCCAATCTGGTAAAGACACGTGGCGTTGAAGAACGGTGACCTAATTCATGTGTATTAATCAGAGTCGGTACTTTCCTTAAGTTATTCATTCTAAAACAAACCTTAGATTGTCGATGCCAAAAAATTATCTAGGTTCGACGATCGGTGATTCCTTCGTGTTAACTCCCTCGAAAAAGTTGCGATGCCGAAAACTCATCGGGGATCGACGATCAAGAATAAATTTTAGCGCGGTCAGAATGTTTGTTGTGACCTTTTTAGGTTCTTCCCGATTCTGATAAGCGCGTCGGGCTTCGACTATCGACGATATCTTTTCTTTATTTGTTAGCGTCTATCCCCCTCGTCTTTTACCGATGTCGAAGGGGAATCGACTATCGACGATATCCTTATGCAAGACTTGAAGAAAAAAAAAACTTCCTTTTTCCGATGCCGAAGGAGATCGGTGCTCGACAACTAAGGTTTCTGGAGTGGTTCTTTTCCTTCGTTGAATTCCTTCCGATGTCGAATATGAGAGCGTCGAGTGAAGTGTTTTCGACTGACGATTCTTTGTTCAAGTGTTAAGGAATTTTAAGTGATAGGGTTTCATAAGTTCAAGAAAACCTAAATATGCGATGAGAGTCATGAAAATAAGAAAAGAAAAAACATTTCACGAAATCAAGTCGAATCAGTCAGTGCAAAAGATCAAGTGGTACAAAAAAAAAACAAAAAATTGATAGAGGATTTTTAGGGTGTGTTGAGTGCTTAACACCAATCAAACAACTTGATATCATCTGTTGACACCAAATGAATCTAGACCTTGAGAGAAAAGAGAACGAGTCATGGTCACGAGGCTAAAATTATTGTCGGGTCCTCCTAGGTCCTAGGACTTGGGATTAGTTGAGTCCATCATAGGAAGTTTTCTATAATATTATATGACTCTAATTCATTGGCATAGATCACTAATGGGGAAGTGAGAGGTTTCAATGTGTCCCTTCTATTTGATGTCTATGTTATTGATGAGAATACCTCAAGTCAAATACTTGTGTCTTGAGTCTACATAGATTGTGTGTTTTGTTGATTAATTGGGTTGGTTGTCATTGATTTCAACCCTTGAAGAAAGTCCGATAGAAAATTTTAGTAGCCCAACAATATGGTTAAGGGATATAAGTTTGTTTTATGTATAGTGGTATGAAGGTTAGTATATTTTTAGGTAAAACTATTCTAGATGGATAATACATGGCATTCCATTTCCGGTGATATGTGGAACACCACATAACTCCTCACGGTTAGAGAGTTATGGCCTTGTGAAGTTGGAGAACCCTCATGAGTTATCTAAAAGTCAAAGAAGTCAAAATTATTCTAGATGCTCCTAGAAGAAGTTGACTAGTCAAGTGAGGGAAACTAGGAGTTAATTATGGGTTAAGTTGTTGCAATAAGAAAATAATTAAAAATAAATTAATTGCAACTAGAAGTAGAGAATTTACTATTTATAACAAAGTGGGTTAGAAGTGGACAAGTGATTAGAAGTGGGTTATCCCTAAAAGAAGGAAATTGGGTTAAGTTGGTTAGAAGGTAACCCCTTGAGGAAGTTGCATGGAAGAATAAATAAGATAACAAGGGTCTCCTATTATAACCTATTGAGGACACTGAATATCTATTATTGTGTAAGGTTTATTACAGGTACTCATTGATATAGTTGAATTTTCACAAGTCTGAGGTAGCACTAAGGGTTGACGACGAAAGTTTCAGAATTACAAAAAATATTGACAAAACCCTAGTTTTTGAGGTGTACATGGGCTGCAATGGAGCAAGGCGCATATGTATGTGGGATAGAAGTATAATAGGGAGCGTACATGAGGGTAAATCCCTAAAATCTTGAAAAGATGAAGATGCCAGGTCTCTAGAGTCTGAAAGCAAGCTCCCAAGAAGGTCTACAGTAATCAGGTACATCAGATCTATCTACTAGTTCAAAAGTTATGTCTTATTTCTATGAGTAGTTGGATTTTGTTGTCTACATGAAGAATGGTTATGGGGGTTTGAGGATTTTCCCTATAGACATTAGTGGCTTCATGAGACTTTTTGTATAAGTCAGATCTATAGAAATACAGTGCTGGTATAATCAATATCCATCATTGATACATCTTGTTAGTGTTTAGGCACATCTTGTATTTCTTAGCATATGGTTAAGGGTTTTTGTGGTATATGGTTGAGAGTTTGTATTTTTGAAGTGGTTGATGTATTGAGAGGTTGTATATAAAAAATGGTTTGATGTCTAGTCCATGTGAGGGTTATTATACTTGTTCTTGATTATACTTGTATGGCACATGAATAGAGAGGCATAGATACATTTTGTTAAGGGATATGTATGAGGATGTATGCACATGGCACAACTACAGGTTACACATACTGATAGGTTGCAAGTTGAGTTGACAAGACGCAACAAAGTGTCTGATTTTCAACAAAAGTGAAAAACCCTTGTTTCAAAAAGCATACACATGTTGTAGAATATACAGGTCGTGTATATATGCGAGTTGTAGTACAGATAGGTCGCGTACATACGCGATATGAATCACATATAGGTCATGTACCTGTTGGTTTTGATTGGTATAGGTTAGTTATAGGACAATGGCACAGGTTGGTTACAGGTTGTTGGCTTAGATTGGTACAGGTTTATAGAAATATATCTTACAGTGATAGTGTGACAGTGGTTTCATCATCTTACTTATATTTTAGAGCGGCAGGAGGGGGCAAGGATAGGTGGTTGTAGCCACCTTCCAGTTGTATCCGAAGAACATAGGGGGTTGTAGCCTCCTTCTGATTGTATCCAGAGAATTTGGGAGTTGTAGCTTCCCTCAGGTTGTATCCTGAAAATATAGTGGGTCGGAGCCTCCTTCTAGTAGTAGCTGGAGAACAAAGGAAGTTGGTGCTTCCAATGAATGTAATTCTTAAAGACATATAAGAAAAAACATTATGTGGTTTTCTCTTACATTGGGTTTCCACGTAAAAATATTGGTGTATTGTGTATGTGTATGATTGTTCATCATTTATTTACTCTGCACTTATTGGATGATAATGTTATATTGATCATAAAGATAAATAACACTTGCATACTGTGGTTAAAAAGATTAAAACGATCTATTATTGATTCACCCCCCCACCCCTCTCAGTAATCCAATAATTGTTATTATAGCAGGTTCCTTTAGAAATCAGTTTAACCACTGAAAGGTAGATCATGGAGAGAAACAATATGTATAAAAATGGAATACCACATTTTGATGGACAAACTATGCATTCTGGAGTAGAAGGATGAAAACATATGTACATGCACATGGATTTGAGGTTTGGAAATCAGTTGTAGATGGATACAAAGAACCAATAGTTCCTCCAACAAAAGAAATCAGAAGGAAACTCAATCTAAATAATCCAAAAGCCACAAATGGACTTCTAAATGGTATTTGTGATTTGGTATATGTCAAAGTTATGCATTGCAACTCCGCTAAAGAGATTTGGGACAAAATTTATAATATTTATGAAGGAGATGCAAAAGTCAAGGAAACAAAGCTTCAAACTTACAAAGGTCAATTTGAATAGCTAAAGATGAAGGAATATGAGAATATCATAGCTTACTTCTTATGAGTTGATGAAACAGTGAATGCAATCATAGGATTGGGAGAAAAAGTTGTTGAATCTATAATTGTTCAAAAGGTACTAAGATCTCTTCCAATGATATTTGATCCTAAGATACCAACACTATAAGAAAGGGAAGATATGGACTCAAGAAGCATAGATGAACTACATGGAATCTTCACAACCTATGAAATAAGAACTGGATAGGAGAATCCAGGTATAAAAGAAGCAACATTCAAAGCATTCAATAATTCAAAGCAAAAGCGAAAGCAAAAGGAAAAATAAGATAGCAACAACAATGACATCTCAAAAGACGATGAAGAAGTGGCCAACCTTGTCAGAAGAATAAAAAATGGAACCGACGATATATATAGAGAGGTAAGCTTACATTGATTTGTTTTGATTTTGATGGTATTGGTCATTTTGCTAACAAATGTCCTCACAAGAAAAAGAAAAGAAATGAAGAATATGATTCAAATAACAAACAAACATATAAAGTCAAAAGAACCAAAAAGAAAGTCTTCAAGAAAAATTTATGCACAAAAGAAGACGACTCCTCATGAGATGAAGATGGAGTCAATGAAAGTGAGACAGAAAGAGTTCTATTCATAGAAATGGAAGACTCCCATAAAGAGAACACAGAAGAGGAATATGAAGAGGTATAATTTGAGTACAAAAAATAATTTTTGAGTGCTATAGAAGTTATAAAAAGAGAAAATAAGAAAAATAAGAAGCTCCAGGAATAACTAGACAAGAAGGAAGACACTTAGAATTCAAACTCTGAACAACTAGAGCATATGATCACTAAGTTAAAGGTTCAAATAGAAGAAGACAAAAGAATCGAAGAATCACTCAAAGAACAACTGGAAGAAAAGGACAAGATCATTGGAAATTTGGAAGTAGAGGTTGTTACATTGAGAAAAGACCTTCAAAAGAAAGACATGAAAAACAACTCAAAGGTTTTGGATAATATTATCAACATTCAAAAGCCACATCATGAGAATTCTAGGATATGATAGAATCAGACAGAAATAGGTTCAAGCTCCAAAAACACAGATAAAGAAACACAACCAAGAATCCATGCAGAGACAGTTAGAGGAGACAAGAAGTTTTACATGGAAGATCAGAGGGACACTCCTACACCTAGAAGATTCATATTTCAGAATCAACGATAGTTATAATCAAGCAGGCCTCGGGAAGAAGAAGGATTCAAAAGAGTAACTCTTTTAAGAAGATATTCAACTCCCATGTATCAAACTATCTTTTTTGGTTTATGTTATGCAAGTAATAATTTTGGACATAAATCTGTAAATTGAAGAGCTAATAACATGAACATAAACATAATGACAACAATCACATACATGACCCTCAAAAGAGAATATGGATAAGAAAGAAGAATTAGTTTAACAACGAAGAATGCACAAGAAACGTGGTCGGTATGTTGACATTGGTTGTTCAAAGCACATGACAGGTGATGAAGACACGTTTCTTACATTGAGAATTGAAAGAGATGGATCAGTCTCCTTTGGAAATGATGACTCAACTAAAATCATTGGAAAGGGAACACACATAATTGGAAATAAGAATATCAAGACAAAAAATGTTCTACTAGTGGAAGATATGAAACATAATCTTTTAAGTGTAATCCAAATGTGTTAGCAAGGTCATAAAATTATGTTCGATTCATAGAAGTGCGAGATAAGAAAAGCAAGATCATGCAAATTGATTGCAACAACTACAAGAAATTCAAGCAACATATATGTATTAAGTGAAATTGGAAATGAAAAGTGTTGTCTAGGAAAGGAATATGAAGTTTGGCTATGGAACAAATGAATGGGTCACATAAACTTCGATAACCTCATCAAAGTCATAAAAAAGGAAGCAGTCAAATAAATGCCCCAGATCACAAAGCAAACCAACACATTATGCAAGCATTGTCAACAAAGAAAAGAAACGAAGACCATATTCAAATCAAATGAATATTCCACAACAAGACCACTGGAAATTTTGCATATTGATCTAGTTGGACCAACTAGAACAAAGGGTTTAAAAGGTGAGAAATACTTTATGTTATTGGTTGATGATTATACAAGAATGACTGCAGTTTGTTTTCTCAGGAAGAAATCTGAAGCATTTGAAAATTTCAAGGTATACAAGGAAATGGTTGAAAATGAAATGGATTCAAAAATCAAATGTTTGAGATCATACAATGGAGGAGAGTTTACTTCTAAGGAATTTATGGATTTCTGTGGAAAGCATGGAATAAAAAGGAAATTCTCTATCGCTAGGACACCTCAACATAATGGAGTTGTTGAAAGAAAGAACATGACAGTACAAGAAATGACTCGAACAATGTTGATGGATTCTAAATTGACAGATGCCTTTTGGATACATGCAATGCATACAACAATTCACATTCAAAATAAAGTAATGCTCAGAAACAACAGCGACAAAACTCCCTATGAGCTATGGAAAGGAAGACCAACAAATGTGAAGCACTTCAGAGTGTTCGGAAGTAAATGCTACATCAAAAGAGAAGATGGAAGAATGGGAAAGTTTGACTCTCGTGTGGACAAAGGTGTAATTGTTGGTTACTCAAGTACAAGAAAAGCATACAAGTGTTACAATATAAGGTTCAACAAAGTTGTGAAAAGCATCAATGTAATAGTTGATGAAACAAGTGGATGGAAATTAAAGGAAGAAGAAAATGAATCAATGGAACAGGTTTACGAAGAAGAAGCAAAAGATGAAGAAGTTGCAGAAGGGGAAGATGAAGGAGATCATATAGAATTAGAAGAGAAAGTTCAACAAGTACTTCCAAAGACACCTAGAAAATGAGTACAAAAGAATCATCCTAGAGATCAGATTATCGGGAACAAATATGCAAGAATTGAGACTAGAAGAAAAATCCATTCACTAGAACAACTGCACCTAGAACTCTTATCTTCGATTGAACTAAACAATTTTGAAGAAGCCAACAAGGATGAATTCTGAAAAAAGACCATGAATGAAGAGTTGGATCAAATAGAGAAGAATGGCACTTGGGAATTGGTTCCAAAATCAAGGTACAAGAATGTGATTGGCACAAATTGGGTCTTCATAAATAAATTGAATGAAGATGGATAGGTTATCAGGAACAAAGCTAGATTGGTATGTAAAGGATACACACAGGTTGAAGGTATCGACTTTGAATAGATGTTTTCCCCAGTTTCCAGAATGGAAGCAATCTGATTGATCTTAGCTTATGCATGCTCCAAGAATATTGAAATCAACCTTTATGAATGGGGAACTTAAAGAAGAATTCTACATTGAGCAACCAAAAGGATTTCAGTTGTCAGAGAATGAAGATTACATGTGCATGTTGAAGAAAGCCTTGTATGGTCTAAAATAGGCTCCTAGAGCATGGTACTCTAGACTGGATAGATATCTACAACAAGCAATGTTCAGAAAAGGAAATGTAGACATCGACCTCTACATCAAGGTAACTCAAGAGAGTATTTTATTTTTCCCAGTTGCTAGAATGGAATCAATCTGATTGATCTTAGCTTATGCATGCTCCAATAATATTAAAGTGTATCAGATGGACGTGAAATCAACCTTTCCGAATGGATAACTTGAAGAAGAAGTCTACTTTGAGCAACTAGAAGGATTTCAATTATCAGAGAATGAAGATTATGTGTGCAGGTTGAAGAAGGCCTTGTATGGTCTAAAATAGGCTCCCATAGCATGGTACTCTAGACTGGATAGATATCTACAACAAGCAAGGTTCAGAAAAGGAAATGCAGACATCAACCTCTACATCAAGGTAAGTCAAGATAATATTTTATTAATTGAACTTTATGTTGATGATATTATCTTTGGAAGTGATGAAGATAGGTTAAGTCAAAAATTTGCAAAGGATGTGCAGAATGAATTTAAAATGTCATTACTTGGAGAACTATCCTTCTTTATGGGTCTGTAGGTATGTCAAAGAAACCAAGGCATTTTTATTTCTCAAATTAAATATATCAAAGAAATGCTAAAGAGGTTCATAATGGAAGATTGCAAACCAATTAACACTCCTATGCAAACTTGTTTCAAGTTGAGAAAAGATGATGATTCAAAGTCTACAGATCAAAGGCAATACAAGTCAATGATTGGAAACTTACTTTATGTGACAACATCCAGACTAGATGTAATGCAGGCAGTTGGACAGGTGGCACGGTTTCAAGAATCACCAAAGGAATCACATGTTCTAGCAGTGAAGAGGATTTTTAGATATCTCAAGGGCACATAAGAGTTTGGATTATGATATCCAAAAGGAAATGATCTATCACTTATTGCCTACACAGATGCAGATTGGACAGGTTTCATTGATGACCAACGAAGCACCAATGGAGCGACATTCTACTTGGGTGAGTGTTTGGTATCTTGACTAAGAAAGAAACAATCATCATTATCATTGTCTACAGCCGAAGAAGAGTATATTGCAACAACAACATGTTGTACATGGGTTCTATGGATGAAACAAAATTTGACAGATATATAGGTTGAGTATGATGAGCCCATTCCTATATATTGTGATAATACAAACGCTATCAGTATCTCAAAGAATCCAATTATGCACTCCAAGATGAAGCACATTACTATCAAGTATCACATTCTACAGGAACATGTTGCAGAGAATAACATAAGAGTTGAATATGTGGGAACAAAAGAATAGGTTGTAGATATCTTCACAAAATTGCTTCCAAGGGAAGCTTTTGAGTATCTTCGCCAGAGACTCAGAGTAATTTCTACTCCAAAATGAATGCTTATCTTATATGTTTTATATTTACACGAAGAAGCACCATCAAAAGGATAGTTCAGGTTAGGGTAGCAGGTTCAGGAAGAGTTCAGTTAGGGGGGCAGCCCCAAAGATAGTTTAGTTAGGGGGAGCAACCTTGGAAGAGAAGTTACCTTTGCCATTGATGTCAAAGGGGGAGAAATTCACCAGATGCAGGACATAGAGTTAGATGCTTGGAGAAAGAGCACACAGACATGTTTCCGGGGGGACCGATGGTCACAAGGGGAGCATAAGCGATATGAATTCATTGGTGCATCAAAGTGATTCCATCAATGCCAAAGGGGGAGATTGTTGATTAAGTGGGTTGGTTTTCATTGATGTCAACCCTTGAAGCAAGTCCGATAGCCCAATAATATGATCAAGAGATCTAAGTTTGTTTGATGTATAATGGTATGAAGGTTAGTATATTTGTAGGTAAAACTATTATAGATGGATACTACATGTCATGCCATTTCTGGTGATATGTGGAACGCCACATAACTCCTCACAGTTAGAGAGTTATGGCCTTGTGAAGTTGGAGAACCCTCATGAATTATCTAGAAGTCAAAGAAGTCAAAATTATTCTAGATGCTCCTAGAAGAAGTTGACTAGTCAAGTGAGTGAAACTAGGAGTTAATCATGGGTTAAGTTGTTGCAATAAGAAAATAATTAAAAATAAATTAGTTGCAACTAGAAGTGGAGAATTTACTATTTGTAGCAAAGTGGGTTAGAAGTGGACAAGTGATTTGAAGTGGGTTAGCCCTGAAAGAAGGAAATTGGGTTAAGTTGGTTAGAAGGTAACCCCTTGATGAAGCTACATGGAAGTATAAATAAGAGAGAAATGCTCTCCTATTAGCACCTATTGAAAAAATTGAATATCTATTATTGTGTAAGGTTTATTATAGGTACTCATTGATACATCTGAAGTTGCACAAGTATGAGGTAGCACGAAGGGTTGACGGTGAAAGTTTTGGAATTACAAAAAATACTGAAAAAATCCTAGTTTTTGAGGTGTACATGGGTTGCAGTGGAGCATGGCGTGTATGTACACGGGCTAGCAGTATAATAGAGCATGTACATGAGGGTAAAGCCCTAAAAACTTGAGAAGATGAAGATGCCAGGTCTCTAGAGTCTGAAAGAAATCTCCCAGGAAGGTCTACAGTGATCAGGTACATCAGATCTATCTATTGGTTCAAAAGGTATGTCTTATTTCTATGAGTAGTTGGATTTTGTTGTCTACATGAGAAATGGTTATGGGGGTTTGAGGATTTGTCCTAGAGAGATTAGTGGTTGCATGGGAATTTCTTTATAATTCGGATCTATAGAAATACAGTGCTGGTATAATCAATATTCATCATTTATACATCTTGTTAGTGTTGAGGCACATTTTGTATTTCTTGGCATATGGTTAAGGGTTTTTGTGGTATATGGTTGAGAGTTTGTATTTGTGAAGTGGTTGATGTATTGTGAGGTTGTATATCAGAAAGGGTTTGATGTATAGTCCATGTGAGGGTCATTATACTTGTTCTTGATTATACTTGTATGACACATGGCTAGAGAGATATAAATACATTTCGTTAAGGGATATGTATGAGGATCTATGCGCAGGGCACAACTACATGTTACACACAGTGATAGGTTGTAGGTTGAGTTGACAAGAGGCAACAAAGTGTCTAAGTTTCAACAAAAGTGAAAAACCCTTGTTTCAGAAAGCATACACAGGTTGTAGAATATATAGGCCATGTACATACATGGGCTGCAGTAAATATAGGTCACATACATACGCGATATGCAACACAAATAGGTCGCGTACCTGTTGGTTTTGATTGATACAGGTTGAGTACAGGTATAGGTTGGTTACAGGACAGTGGCACAGGTTGGTTATAGGACAATGGCATAGGTTGGTTACAGGTTGTTGTCTTAGATTGGTACAGGTTTACAACAGTATATCTCACAGTGACAATGTGACATTGGTTTCATCTTCTGACTTATATTTCAGAATGACAGGACAGGGCAAGGATAGGTGGTTGTAGACACCTTCCAGTTGTAGTCGAAGAACATAGGAGGTTGTAGCCTCCATCTGGTTGTAGCGAGATAATTGGGGAGTTGTAGCTTCCCTCAGGTTGTATCCTGAAAATATAGGGGGTCGGAGCCTCCTTCCAATAGTAGCTAGAGAACAAAGGAAGTTGGTGCTTCCAATGAATGTAATGATTAAATACATATAATAAAAAACATTATGTGGTTTTCTCCCTCATTGGGTTTCCACGTAAAAAGATTGGTGTACTGTGTATGTGTATGATTGTTCATTGTTCATGGTTTATTTACTCTGCACTTATTGGATGATAATGCTATATTGATCATAAAGATAAAAAAAAACACTTGCATACTGTGGTTAAAAGGATTAAAAATCTCTATTATTGATTCACCCCCCCTCTCAGTAATCCAACATGTTTTTATAATTTGATCTATATGTTTCATTTCTATTAAAATTATTTTAGTGTCAAACTTGTTAATGCCAATGTGATCTAGCAAAATATTGGTGGAAGTTTGTCATAACTAGACATGATTTATTTCTTAGCACACATCACATTCACCTTTTGTGATATTTATTTAATAATCCTTGAATAAATGAAGCAACATGTCCCATGAGTTTGAATCTATATTTTAGGGAAGAAAAGGAGCTCACTCCCCCCCAAGAATAAATTGCAACTAGATTCAACCTCAACTTCCTCAAGGTTTTTCATTTTAGAAATCATTGTTTGTTAACTTGCATTGAAACCATAGTGAATGAACTTACAAAGATCTCTTTTCATATGCAATAAATATATTTTTTTCTATATTTTATTATGTAATTAAATGTTTGGTCAATAAGATTATTTACCTTGATCTCATCACAAGTTTGGCAACATATCAAGGGTTTACACTATAACCCATGGAAGTCAATTTTGCGTGGGGGAAGGCTCTCTATGTAGGTTCTTTGGGGAGTGATACATGTTGTCTCTTATTTACTTTAGATGGATAGTGATGTTGTGGCATACTCTTATCAATGCCTCAAACCATCATCAAGAAACATATTGGATTACATTTTCATTTAAAGAAATTCACTATAAGATTCTCTTATCAGAAAATTTGTTGTTTTTTTTAACGTTAAAGTTAACTTTTTTTCCAATTTTTCATTGGAAAGGGTACAAAACTACTTACTAATATCAAGATTACAATTGGAATACGTTTGGTCATAAAGCCACAACTAAGGGGTATTTATTCAGTCAATGTCACTAGAGACTTACACCTAGCCTTATCTACTCAGAACCACCATTAACATCTTATCCATTGTAGCACATGAAACCACCAATGACATCCTCTCTACATTAGCACAATGTTGGTGATATTTCATTAACGAATCCTACACTTTAAAAAGACAACCAACCATTTTAACACAAAAAAATCATCCACTATATTTAAATCCAAATCATCATAATAACAAGAACTTTAACTTATCATTAAACCATAACACATAGCAATACATCATACACTATTAAGATTTCATTCCTTTAATTCTATTCATGGATTTAGTACATAAACATCTCTTAATGTCAAAATAATAGACTAAAACCTAGAACCTTATTGTGTTAAGATTTCATTCCTTTAATTCTATTCATGGATTAACTTAGTACATAAACATTGTGTAACTTAATGTCAAAATACTAGACTAAAACCTAGAACCTTTTTTTTTTCCAATAGAAAATTCGCTCGAAATTATATATTAGTAATAATTTCATTTACATCTGCAGGAACATTTCAAAAATAAATCTCCACTAATCCTTCATTATAATAACCTTCCCTAGCCAACAAGGCAAAATACAAAAAACAAGATCAAAATGTCGCCAAATGTGTTATCCATACGACATATCAATATAGCTATCAACAGAGTGATAGATTCAAAAAAGATCACCACCACGATAAAAACCTAGTCTATAATCCCCAGATAAAAAAGAGAAGCAATAAATACAATGACAAAGAAAACCACAATATTTGGAATAGTTTTAACTGCGCAAGTGGACCTGTCAACCCTTCATCCACCATGTAGTAGGTTAATATGCCTTTTTGTTCCTGCAATCCTTGTTTGGAAAGTCGAACAACTTCTTTGTTGAAGTCCTTGAAGATATGGTGAAAGCTAATTTCTTGGAAATTAGTGATCATTGTCTTGGTTCTACGCTTCTAGCCTTCAATATCAATAGCATGTAAATTGGCTTTTTGATTCAGCCAGTCAATTATCACCTTGGATTCCCCCATCACCTGTAACTTTGTGATATGCCAAAGTTTTGCAAGAGTTAGAGTCACCCAAGCCCCTAATAATTCAACTTTTGTATTAGTACCCAACCCACAGTTTATATGCCATATGATATCATTCAAATCTGGCTTCTTAATAACACCACCAACTCCATAGTTTGTGCCTCCTCTAATAGAGGCCCCATCAAAGAAAGCAACAATATTTCCCTCCAACTGAGAAATCGATCTCCATATCAATGTATTTATTTTCTGTGTATGTGCATGATTTTTGAGCGCTCCAATAGTCTTATATGCCACTGCCCAATCCGAGGGATTACTCTCCTCGAAAATCACCTGGTTCCTCTTGAGCCAAATAAACCAGCAAGTGAGCACATCCAGATTATTAGATATTGTCTTATCCATCACGCAGGAGTCAATGACATCATTAAAAGTGTTCCCAGTCTACTTTTTTTTTTTACTTTAAGGAAACTTGTCGTTCTGGCCCAAACAGTCTGAGTAAAGGAGCAGTGCACAAATATATGATCAATGTCTTAATTATTATTTTTGCAGAGAGAACATATGCCAAGACCTTGACATCTTTTTTTCCTTAAAACTTCCCAATTTAATATCCTATTTTCGGCCACCATCCAAAAAAGAGTTTAATCTTTAGCTCGATGTTCCATTTTCACAAATTAACTTTCCATCCGCTCCAAATTGGGAAGTCGTGGGTAGAGATAAGAGATCGATAAATATTTTTGAATGTTATGCTACCTGTAGCATCACCTCTGGTCCATAAGAGAGTGTCTTCTGTGCCCTCAAGTGATACACCTGCTCCATTTAGATCATTGCAATAAGAGTCCCATTTGGCCGCAATATTGCTTGACAAACCCAGCTCCGCGCTTCCAATCCACAATTCAAAACAGGTAATTGGATTATGAGAAACCAAAGCAAGAGCTAGGACTACAATTTTATTTTGATACAAGATAGTAATTAATTCATCTGAGAGAATGGATTTTTCTCCTAATCCAAGAATCCTATATCTGCAATATTTATGAGCTGACCAGTGCCTGGCGACCAACTCAGCCAATGAATTATAACATGGCTAGACCGGACTAGACTAGTCCACATTCTAGACGATGAGTTGACCTTATGTGAAGCCAAACAATACCAGTTGATGACCATGGTATTTGGTAAGTATGTATCCCTTAATACCTTCTTCCATATGCCAACCTGCGTGAGAACCCGCCAAAGTGTGTTCAAAGTTAGCCTTGTATTGAAAAGTGCAAGATTCCTAAAACCCCAGCCTCCATTCTTTTTTGGTCTAGAGAGTAAATCCCATCTACAAAGGTGGAAATACTGAGTGTCCTTGTTACCGTTCCAGAGAAAATGGAACATCAACTTTTTGAACTTTGATAGTACTGTTTAGGGTATAGTTTCCATTGACATCCAATAGACTGATTGACCTTCCAAGACCGTTTTAATAAGGATGTATCTACCTCCCAAGGGTAGCCACCGATTACACCAAATACCAATATTCTTTGTTATTCTGGCCACTAACCAATCCCAGTCTTCCGCTTTATGAGCTCCAGTATGTAGATAGTAACACAAATATTTGAATCCCAAAGACAAATCACTGAAGGTATATGGAAGGATGTTCTTGAAAGGGGCAAGTTCAAAATCCATAAGGCCTTCATAATGAACTGTTGTTTTTAATTGATTAACCATTAGTCCAGAAGCTTTGCAGAAGAGACAAATAATTTTATCAATTTCCCACCATTCTTGTAATGTGGCTCTCGTCATAATAAGAACATCATCAACGAACAATAAATGTAAAATCTTATATAAACGAGATACTTTAATACCTGTAACAATACCTTCATCGATAAAAAAAATTTAAAAGTAAGTCGAGTCCCTCCATGATCAATATAAAGAGTAATGGTGAAAGTGGACACCTTTGTCATACACCCCTGCCGCTTCTAAAAAAATCTGTAGCCTCACCTTTTATCAAAACAACTTAGGAGGAAGAAGTTACACAAGCCATGATCCAATTGGTCAACTAGATCCCGAACCCCGCCTTTATAAGGATAAGTCTTAATAGTTGCCAATCAATGCAGTCGTACACCTTCTTTAGGTCCAGTTTTAGAACCAGAGACTTCAATTTTTTTCTTTTTTATACTGCGTAAGATTTCGTGTGTCATTTCGACAACATCTTGAGTCCTCCTACCTTGAAAAAATCCCAGTTGTTCTGCAGAGAGATATTTTGAAAGGAAAGGTTTGATATGATTTGCAATGATTTTTGAAATCACTTTATAACACAAATTGCACAGGGAGATCGGGCGAAAATCATCAAAGGTGACAGGTTTATTAGATTTCGGGATCAATTTAATGAAATTTGAATTTAAGCTACCCACCACAAAACCAAGCCTCCTCGATTCTTCCACCATATTATGGAGATCCTCACCCATTATATCAAAGAAGAAGGTGAAGATTTTCGTCGACCAACCGTCAAGCCCAAGACTCTTATCTTTTTTGAATTTGAATAGAACTTGCTTCAATTCTTCCAAAGTATCTGGTTTATAAAGAACACTTGATTCCTCATCATTTACCATTCGTAGATATAAACCAACCATTTTGAATTGTTCAGTTGTATTTATCGAATCCTGTGCTTTATAAAATTCTTTGAAGTGATGGACAACTGCCTCCTTAATGGGACCCTGCTCTGATGTAGAAACACCATTTCCATCTAAGATCTCCCATATGTGTTTTTTGGTCCTATTATGGCTCGCCAAATTATGAAAAAACTTTGTATTACTATCCCCATTGGTCAACCAAATAACTCTTCTAAGAAGCCTCCATTGTTCTTCCTTACCTCTTAAAATCTCGTTTCGTTCACCTTCTCTTTGCCGAAGAAGTTTTCCTTCTTCAAGGTTTGTAGGATCACCCACCAGTCTCAAAATCGATTCTTTGATCTCAGATTCTAGAGTCCCCAGTATTTCATTCTTCTTTATTATACTTTCTTTGTACAACTGTTTTGATTGTGTCTTCAGAACTTTTAATTTCAATACCAATCTCTTTTGACTGCCTCCTTCAGAAAGGAAAATCGGATCCCTCCATATTTTATGGACTAAACCAATATAATCTTGTTCCTTGAGCCAATGTGCATTCATTTTAAACAGATACACCTTGTGGATAGGCAAAATCTCAGGCTGTAAATAAACATGAGCGTGATCCGATATAAATGGGAAATCGACCCACGACCTGTATATGCCCAATGTTGATAATAATTCTTCGGCCACAAGACATCGATCCAGTTTCCTTGCCACCGCATCAAGATCAGTTCTATCGTTCCGCCAAGTTGGAACCAATTTAGTTGGTTTTATGCCTATCAGTTTTTTTGACATAAATAAATCTCTGTAAAACTCCTCCGTCTGACCACAACTATTTGTACCCCTCGAGACCTCATCCGAGGAAAAAACAATGTTTAAATCTCCCGCTATAATTAAGTTCTTCAAAGACAGAATACCACTGTCCGCCACTGATTGCCAGAAGTGTTTTCGGTATGAGCATGGACCATAAATATTCAGGAGTGCTAAATCCCGCTTGTCTTTGAAGCACTTTCCTGTTAACAGAATACCAACAGTGGTAAGAAAAGGAACAAGATCAAAATAAATAGGATCCCAAGAGACCAATAATCCACCCAAAGTACCCAAAGAGTTAACATCACATGAAAACCAGGCCGAACGTAATGCATGCATGAAATATCTTGCTTTCTGAGCCGATACTAGCGTCTCTTGCAAAAAAACTATGTTTGAACAATATAAAAACTAACCCTTTAGGGACCATAAAATTTACAATTATACATGGACCGTATAAATTACAATTCAATTTAATAGTTACACAATTTTGATATGAACAAGAATGCCCTTCTATCTTCTATGATGAGAGGAATCGTGCTGATTAATTAGCTTCAAGGTAATTACTATTATATTTTGTTAATGTATTCCTTTAATCCCTTTATGTAATTGGTGCCAACAATATGCACAATGTCTCTTTTTTAGGTCAAATTATCCCCCTAGGCATGTTGCTTGTGAAAAATGTATGTGTGAGTTCTAATACTTTGCCCTATCTTGTGTTGTTTGTGAAAAATGTTTATATGAATTCTAACACTTTGTCTTATCTTAATAGTGTATTGACTTTAAATTGAAATGTGAAAAATTCTTCCTTCACTTTGTAATTTAAAAAAATGCCATCCATGTTTTTTAAACTTTTATATATATATATATATATATAAATTCTGCATCATATAAAAGTTAGTATGTTCTTCCTCAACCAAACTTTATATATATAAAAATTAGTGTGTTTTTTATCAATCAAAAATATATATATATATATATATATATATATATATATATATATATATATAAAAAGAGTTATTGTGCTTTTTATCCATCAAACCTTATAAATAAAACATGTTAACCAAATTTAAATTTAAGTATAAAAAACAAAATAAAGGACAGGCTAGAAAAGAAAAACTAGATTCCCGAATAAAGTAAAATAAACAAAATAAAAAGTGAGATTCCCCAATAAAGGGAAAAAAATGAAAAAAAATAAAGTGCAAATAAACAAAAGAAAAAGTGAGATTCCCAAAGTAAAAGCAAATGAAAAAGGGAGATTCTCATTTCTTCACATTTCTTAATTGCTTTTCTATGAAGCTTTGAAGGGAAATCCGAGTCAAGTAAGATAGGAATTTTCAAA
Organism: Picea engelmannii; assembly: GCA_009831015.1. Classification (NCBI taxonomy): domain Eukaryota; kingdom Viridiplantae; phylum Streptophyta; class Pinopsida; order Pinales; family Pinaceae; genus Picea; species Picea engelmannii. The sequence goes on along the minus strand of ML811544.1, from coordinate 86,915 downwards.
AATTCATTTGTTTCAAATTAGCTACTTTCAAATAGATCAGTTACAATCATATTTATCGATAGCATAATAAAGTTATTGAGAAACGTTAAAAAAAGAATTGGGAATCTTCACTTACAACTTATGGATAGATGGACATGAAGGACCCTCCCACTTCTTAACTATTTTTTAAGAATCTCAACAAGCTTTCTGGATATGAAAGCTGGAAGTAATCCATCTAAACATAAATAGTTTTTTATCTTCTTACAAACACGGTCAACTATTACATGGTCTACAAGCAACTCTCCTAGATATGTGTTCTGAAAGAGTAGATTTTTATTGTACTTACTAGCTGAAAGGCATCTAATGATGAAAGCACATCCTATCTTTTACATTATAACTTTCAACAATGTTTTGTAATCTTTTTGTTTTGAAAACAAATTATATGAATATATAATTGAGAAATTTTCCATTTGAAAAAAAGTAAGAGAAGGAATTGATAGATAGTTTATTTTATTTATTTAATTTGAATTTTAAATAGGAGTAGGATTATAATTTGTATTGCTTTAATTTTAATGTTAAAGTTTGGGAAAGTGAAAATTTTGGAAAATCTTAAATTATTTAGAAATTTTAAATTTTTAATGAATATATTAAAAAAAAAGTAATATTGATGATAGTTTGTTAATAATTTTTCTAAATAAAAAACAATATTGATATATTTTGTTGGCAGTTTCTAAAAAAATGTGAAAAACTTTAGAAATTTTAAATTTTTAATAAATACATTAAATAAAAACAAAACAATATTAATGATATTTTGTTGATGATTTCTTTTTAATATATATATATATATATATATATATATATATATATATATAT
>ML811544.1:50564-85993 GCA_009831015.1 Picea engelmannii | reverse complement strand
TTTTTTATATATATATATATATATATATATATATATATATATATATATATATATATATATATATATATATAACTTTCTTTCAAATGAAGGACAAAATAAACAAAAGAACAAATGAAATTCCCATTCCTCAACATTGCTTTAATTGGTATTTTTAATATTTTTAATGTGGTTTTGAAGGGAAATTTGAGTAACTAAGAGAAAGAGTCAGTGAGATAGTTTTTAATAAAATAAAATTAATTTTAAAGTAGGATTGCAATTTGTATCTCACATTCAAGTAGACCTTGAAGTGTTAATTCAAAGTTCAAAGGTTAAGAAAGTGAAAAATTTGGAAAATTTGAATGTTCGTGGAGATCTAAATTTTTGGCAGATACATTGAATGAAAAGGAAATATTGATGATCTTTTGTAAAGGGTCCCTTTAACGAGAGTGTGACAACTAAAAGTGGTACTTGGAACACTGATTATGGAGCAAACTTGCAAACTTTCATAAAAGGCAACAAAGCACTTTATGACAATTGTTAACTTTTTGATGTGATAATCTTTTTTCACTGTCAATGGTATCACGATAACATAAAAAATAATTATTTTTTATTAAAATTTCATTTCTTAAAATTTAACAAAACATAAAAATAAAAAAAATAAATATAATTAAAAAATTACAAGATAATGTCATTTTTTTTAATTTAACAAAATACAAAAATAAAAATAAAATTTAAAATGAAAAAAATAAATTTAAAATAAATATAATTAAAAAATTACAAAATATTATAAAAACCTTTTACATTAAACAATTTTTAAATGAATGAATGCAATTCATATATTATATTTTTAACTTGTCGTTTATGTTTTCTTTCAATGTTTTTTTTTTTGACAGTAACGGGTAGAGGATTTTTATATTAAAAATAATGGACATGCCACTGGGTTCAATACAACGTTTAAGTTTTTTCTTGTAAACAAGAAAACATCTTGAAGATCCTAGCACAGAATAAAGTCTGGAAACCAAAACTATTTTAGCGAGTCTAAATGGCTTCGCGTCATTACATCATTTTTAGCTTGGAAGTTTTTTTTCTTTTTCGACACCATCCGCTATTCCTTGCTTTGGTCCTGAGATTGACTTTTCGTCGGGCCTAGAGGGTCTTCCTCGTCAGCTAGATCTGCCCAACATGAGATCTGAGGTTCTGGCTGGGTTAGCGACTTGGGAATGGCTTATGCCCGAGCATTCCCTATAGCGGGGGCTTTGATTTCGGCTTCTGCTTCTTCTGTCGTTCCTTGGACCTTGCTTTCAGAGTGCGGCTTCGTTGGAGCCCCCATCCACCAGGTGGGTCTTTGGCTCTTGGATGACCTTTTTTTCACAGTTGCGGGCTATATGCCCCGTTGCGAAACAGTTCCTACACCTGAAACTGAGATTCTCATAGTCGATTTTTTGGTTCCTTGAGTAGTCCTTGTCTTGAAGAATTATTTCAACTGGGAAACCTTTGGTGAAATCCATTTCTACACAGATTCGAGCGAAGGTGGAGAGGGCTGGTTTGGAATCCAAGCTTCTGCACATGAACTTGTTGAGGCCATTGCCAATAGATTGAAGAGACTCATCCCCCCATAAATGCAGGGGCAAATATGGAAGTCTCATCCAAACTGGAGCTGAAGAGATGCAGTCTATGGAAGGGTCGAAGGCAGGGGTCCATAGTTGCATGGACAGACCTGCCCTGCCCCAGAACCACATCCCAGAGTTAAACACCTTGTCTCTATCGTTTGTAGATTCAAAAACTACTACAAAAAACCCCTTTGCACAAGGGCAGGTAATGATTTCTTCATCTAAGAGCGGGTACCAGTCGAAAGAGATCCAGGAGAGGAGATCTCGAAGATTGGGCCAAAATCCATTAAACCTGCAAACCAAAGTGTGCTTGTTGTAATACCGAGCATGAGTTAGGGCTTCCTGCGGCATTTGAATGGAGACTGTCGGAGCATCAGGAACTGTTGCATGCAGCCCAGACGGGCGACCCTAATGAGAAGTAACCTCAGGGGCCATTGCATGCAGATTTCCCTAGCGTGAAGCCACCTCTTTGAAGGAGGGGCCTGGAGCTGGATGGAGAGGACCTGAAGTCACTGCCGATGAAGCCCCAGGGGGAGCGTATCCTTGATGGGGAGAGAGTGGCCCGGAAGAGGGAGACGAGGTCGAAGGAGGAGGGCCAGTAACCGCCACTGCAGCAGCACCAAGGTGGGCGCCATCGTGTTGAGGAGAAGGCGAGGTGGAAGCCGCCATTGGTAGCTGAGGACGAAATCTGAAGCAAAGCCGGCGGGGAGAACTTCCGCAGCATCGAGGAGGAGGGTGGAGGGCGGAAGGGCCACAGGGCCGACGACCTGCAGGAGAATCAGGAGCACTCTTCTTCAAAGTTTTTTTATCAAAGGTGGTGAGCTTGGCTCAGAACGGTTAATCAAACAGCGAGCAACGACCATGTTCGGGTTCGAGCCTGAGACCTGACTGTCGTTACATGACCGACCTTACCACTACGCCGCACCCACGACCTTTAAAAGGTGGTGAGCTTGGCTCGGAATGATTAATCAAACAATGAGCAGTGGCCATGTTCGGGTTCGAGCCCGAAACCTGACCGTCGTTACATGACCGACCTTACCACTAGGTTACACCCACAACCTTTTTCTTCCAATGTTATTCATCATATAATCTTTTTATATATATTTTTTATGATTAAAGTAAATATAAACCTTAAATATAACAATTATATAATTAAATCTAATTCTACACAATAACACCTTTTTAACCCAAACTATTATATCATATTTGATAATCTATATTTTATATTAATTTTATTTATTTATAACAATGGATAACTCCATCTAACATAGAGGTGGAAATACATGAATGTTCACATCTCTAACAATATAAATGTCTTTCAATTTACTATTTATTGTAAGCTAATCCCTATTATTAATTTTAAAATGTTTTATACATATTTTTTAATATTTATATTTGTAATTTTTGTAAATTATTAATTTTAAAATATTTTGCACATATTTTTCTAATATTTATATTTATAATTTTTCTTATAAACCATGTAGGATAATTGAATGATAATCATAACGTTATTTTATAGTTAAGAATGTATATATTCGTATATATGATCTTATAAATAATATGAATTGTTTTTTTTCAAATTCTTATTATAAATAATTGAATTTTTTTTTCACATTTTTATTATTTGGCCATCATCTTCCCGTTGGATTTCCCTCGGTATATCATTTTTCCCTTGATCTTTATGTTTATTTCATCACTCTCTTATGTTTTAAGAGAATGGTAAATTAATTTCTAGTTCTCATTAAATATCAATGATGTTTCTTCATTAGGTTACATTAATGGATTAGATTTAAATTCAATGTTAATTTGTGGCTTTTCATTTGACCTCAAATATTTGTTATCAAAATTTAATCAATCTGTTAATATCATGATCATAGCAGGTGGTTGAAGATAAATAATAAACACAAGTCAAGAAATGTATTGCATGCATATTAATACCAAATAAATGAATTACATCGTTTTTCTCTTTCTTCCCATAAGCACATTAGTGGGAAGACTATTCACATGTCTTTCTACATGAATACGCACTTTAGTCCTATGAAAATTGTTATTCATATTTAATCATCTCTAGGATTCAAAGTGTTTAGAAACAAGGTAAGTGTATGTTCCTCAAAATGTTCGAGACATTAAATCTTAATTTTCATTTTCATGTGCCATATACATATAATTTTCCACAAATCCACTTCCCTTATAATTATTAATGGATCCTACAATATTATTTCCATTTATATATAGTTGGCCATCTATATAAATATAATTGTAGAGTTAATCACCGTGTAAAATCAAACTATATGTTAAGATGTTAGATTTGTATGCTGTAATCCTCAAATAATGTACACAAGGGTACATGGGCCCATAATATGACATCAAAATAACTTCAATGCTACCTTAGGGAATAACTATAAATTATGAGAGTATAAAAATACATAACATTTAGTGGATTAGGGGTAGGTGGTTAGTTGTGACAAAAAGGTGTGAAATATTTTTTTGATTTATTTCTTGAGATTTATAGAAGAGATAATGCATAAGCATTTGTTAATAGAGAGGGAAATACATGCACATGGTCAATAGAACTCGAGAGTAAGTATCACATTATAAGAAGTGCATAGAGATGAGAAGAAGGTATAAGGCATTCCAAGAAGCTGATTTGGTGATGGTGCATTTGAGTAAAGAGAGTTACCCTAAGGGAATTTATAAAAGTTGAGAGTAAGGGAGATTGGACCTTGCAAGATAAAGAGGAAGTTTAGGGATAATGCATATGAAGTTGAGTTTACAAATGAGATAGAGATATCACCAATCTTTAATGTGAATGGCGATTATGATTTTGGAGGTTATGAATTGAATGAAGGCGAGGAAAATGAAGATGATGAGCTAGTTTGAATGGAGAATATGTCACTAAAGGAGTAACTAGTAATTGAGAAGGTATGAAAGAGAAGATATTCAAGTTGGGAGGTACATAATATAAATAGTATTTGGTGAAGTGGGGAATAAACCAAATGTTAAAAGCATGTGGATTCTAGAGGAGGAGTATTAGATGTTGAAATTCACTTACTCCAACACTTAGATATCTTGTTATCTAGTGATTTCCTTACTGCAAATAAGATTAGTAGCTCACAAAAAAAATACACTGTTGAAATATTCAACTTTAAACATGCAACGGAAGTAAAAACTGGAAACCAAATCATGCACACATGAACACCAATATTTTTGGGTAGATACCCCTGGAAAAAACCAGAGAGGGAAAAATAGTACCGGGAAGATTTAATTATGATAAAATCAGGGCTCTCGTAATAGGGATAATGGCCCACTGAGAGAACTACAATTGCAGACAAACCTGGCTGGTCGATCTTCTACAAAACTTGTTGTACGGTCCTGTATGACAATTGTACAATTGTTACACAGATACTTGCACGATCTGTGCGACTGTAAGGTTGAAACCCGCACAATCTACACGACCTATTCCAAAACACATGTACTGTCTGTGGCAGATGATCCTTTTGTTGTACAGTTGTTTTCACTCTCCCTTTGACCTAGATCTCTAGATGGAAGTCCTTCTCCACCTGTACTTTTCTTTTATGTTTTCATCTGCAATCCTAACTTAAGTTGATCTTATTTCTTCTTATGGATTTTATTCAACACACAAAATAATTTCTTCTGCATATCCTTGAGTTCTTCGTTGACACTATTTTCCTTTTCCTTAATTGTCTATAGGAACACAATTCCTCTTGACAGTCCTCTATCGTAAGTGTTTGACAAGTTCAATGTTGTTTCAAGTGTCGGATCAAAATGCAAATTTAGGATGGACGATCATTGATAGGAAGAAGTGTTTCCTAAAAAGGAAACATAGAGAGAGATAGACCTAAAGTGATCCATGTATCATAGAGTGCCACAAAACCATATTCAAGCATATATTTGTGGGTCAGCGAGCGAGTAAATGGAGAACTATTGAACCAATTCAATCATCACAAGTGTTGTGACTTTAAATTTAACTTCTCACGTGCCTCCACGAATGAATAGGAAGGAGGAAGGATAGGAAGAGCGTGGAACCAATGAACTAAATAGATCCATGAACTAAATATTCCCTCTCTATTTCCTTTGCAAAGAGTTCCAGTCTTGTGAATGTGAAGGAGAAACCAAGCCCATATATATTTGGTTACACTCTCATGTTCACATTATTCGACAACTGAGAAGGAACCTGAAATGATAACGGTTAGTGAGAAACATCAATGAAGAATTCTGCCTTACGAAGCCACTCTCTCTAGTCAATCATCCATCTCCTTCTCCTTGATACTCAAATTAATCATTTATCTCCTTCTCATCAATAAAGGTGAGAAGTGTTTATTGTATGATAAAGGAAAATCCCTTTTGCATCATTTATCTAGCTACCACCTAGACTAGATATGTGAAAGTGTGTGAGAGAAGTATTCACTCACTCCCCTAACTAAAGTGGGGCCACCCAATAAATATATATCCCCATAGCTATCCTGGTTCAAATTTGTCCCCATCCCTTATCCCCCTAAGCAAAATCCGATTCGACACCTCTTCTTGTTGAGAGTGTCGAAGGAGAATCTTTAGGCCTTCCCATCCTTTTTCAAGGGGATTTTCTTGTTTCTCACCAGACAACCATCCACAGTCCTTTCTTTTCAGAAGATAGTCCAATCCTTATTGTTTGCGATTTTTGGATGGAAAGTAATAATTTGCATACACTTTCTTCCCCTAAATAAGTACCCCAAAAAACAGAAGACACAACTCCATAAACCTTTGATTCCTTAATGAAATTCTTCTATTATCCTCTTTGAAAGATTATTTATTTCATCTTCATTAATATCCTAAATTCATATTAATCCTACCTATGATAGGGCTCTCTTCGAGTAAGATATAAGGTTGATAGGGGGAATCTCCCTTATCTCCTTATTTACAAGGTTGATAGGGCCTCTTTCTTTATAGATAGTAAGTAAGATAGGTCTTTGAGGGGGCAAGGAAATAAGTACACGGGATAAACCTTCTAGCTCAGGTCAAGTTATCACTAGAATATCATAACGTTAAGGTAAGTTCTAGTCTCCAAGTGGTGGCAACTCCCTTTATATCTAAGAAAAAAGGAAGGAAGGAAGTGAAAACACAACACAATATTCAAATACAAGCGATTCAAATATATCTATTTCTCACCTTACCCTTTTCCCAATAGTTTTTATCTTCCCCCAATATGTTGTGTTGAGGAGGGTGAGAGAATACTATAACTCCCCCAATCTACAATAATATTCTTTCGAATTGGAAGTAGGCGCTACTCCCTGCAAGACCTTACCACTTAGGCTGATAGTTGGATAGTCGCTAGGGGAAATCACAGCACTTGATCCTCATGGAACACTTCCAACCATATAGTTAGGGAAAATCTTTTGATATCCTCGCCACACTCATGATCCCTTTTCGATTGATTATATATGATGCCCACGAATCCAATCGATCCCAATTCCAAGTCAATTTATTTCCAATTCAATTCCTTCGGGGAATATTGTATTTCATACGGTAATGCAGTAGTGTGAGGGAAGTGATAATAAGAGAGAGAATTGAGGACGAATGGCTTAGAATAAGTCATCTCAATGGAATCTAAATGAGAGTCTCATAGTCGTTCTTTCTCCCATTCTACAATGGTAGGCATCGTTTCTCCATTGACGGGTAACATCCTTCTATGGTTGTGTATGCGAATAAATAGATATAGTTTGGATTCTTAGGAAATATCTTCACCCAGGGTAGGGTGGGAGTAATAGGTGTTTCCCTCTTCACTCTAGTAGCACCCTTTCTAAGGAATTTTTTTCCTCTTAATATCTATAATGCCTGAAACCTCCTAGTCATATGACAGATTAGGATAATGTAGTTGCAACAAATCACCTATATCATCGGTTCATTTGCTAGCCTCAATCCCACCCCTATCCCAAGCGTTCCCCAATAACTAGAACACCTTTATCTATCTGCATGGTTGTTCAATAAATAGTCATATCTACCATCTCACCCATACAGATCAAATTCATACCAAGCAATGACCTACAATATGATATTGTGTTATAAAGAAGCAATCCTTACGATTATGAGAGTTGTTTTCTCACCCTCATGCAATCTCTCATCAAACAAGTGAATTAATGTTGAATCCCCTTTCCAATGGCACCTATAAGAGTGGATACAACTAACCATGGAGGCCAATCTCTCATCGAAGGAGTTAATTAGTGTATCCCATACAGTGAATTGGACCACCTAAAAATACCTGTGAAACCCTATCAATAGTAGTAGCAGGCAAGTGGGCCTAGATCCAAAACTGATCGATAGAGATTGAGCTTTGTTGATCAGTGGCCATGGATTACTTGTGGAAAACATAAGTCTGTTGCCACCTTTCAATGATTCCTGTGTAGAATTGAATTGAATTGAATTATTACAAGGTTGAGATTTTTTTTATTATCATGTTGGGATTCTCTAACGATTATGGATACGATCAGGTTCTTTATCTACAATGCTATCCAGAATGGGCGGTTCTTACTGAAAATTTTGGGTAAGTGGATTTTGAGTGGGAATGAAGAATATCATGGTACCAGTTGAGGTAAAGTTTCCGAGCCACCCACAATCTAAAGACTATGGACCGTCGGCTTTCTACTTCAAGTATACACATTTTTTCCTAATTTGTATAAACTAGCAACAATAGAATGGGGAATTCCTGCCATAATGAATTCACCTTTCTTGGCCATTGACTAATTTTTATTAGTCAGGGAATGGTTGCTAGCTATATCAACATGCCTAATTAGTTGGGAGTGTATTCGTTTAGTAATGGGTTATTGGATCCATAACTACTACTATTATGATCATTGGTGGGCATGGGATTAATTCAACCAGCCAACATATCCTTGAAATGCTTCAAGCTTCAACCTGCTAGCTAATCCCAAGTTACAGAATCAATATGGACGGGTCCATGCCATACATGGCTTGATTTCCAACTAATACTATTAATTAGGGTCTTTCCTAGGTCCAGATCCAAAGGCGAGGCTGGGTCTTGGGTCAAGATTGGTCTTGCTATCCTAGGTAAAGAGGGGAGGATTAGCGGGTCAAGATCAACATACATAAGGGGGTATTGGCCTCCCTAAGGTTGACCTTCTCTTTATCTTGAGGGAATGGATACCAATAACACCCTCTATATCAATATCTAGGTCAATTCCTTATAAATAAGTCCCTCACAGATAGATATCCCATGCCTCACAACATATACCCTTTCCGGTTATTCCTTTCCTTCTCTTTCTCCTTCTTAAGGGCTATTACTAGGTCACAGGTGCTTTAAAGGAATATCTTAGCCTTATACTGGTTGTTATTTCCTATATTTCTTGCTTGGATATCTTATGCCTCTCTGGTGGAGAAAGGCGTGCCCCAGAATCATGACTCTGGCTTGTCTAGATTATGCCTCTCTCATGGGGAAAGGCATGCCCCATAATCATGAATCTAGCTTGGCTAGCTTATGCCAATATTTGTATTTTATATCCTTTCTGCTACCACCTACCAGCCAATGATACCTATTGCTTTGAAGAAAGGAATTATTTCGATCTTCATCATCTAGCTGCCACAAGTATAGGATAAAGTGAATAGTTATAGGCGGTAGTAGGAAAATATTAGGGTAAGCCAAAGCATTAGTATGATCCATCTAGGTACGAGTCAAAGTATTAGCCCTGTGAGATACCGTTGTTAGGTCCACCTGAGCTGTGGTATTTATATGGATAATCCCTCGATCAATCATCGTTTGGTCTGCCCTCAATGTATTAGCCATATAGTTAGTCCCCAAAGCCATCTGAGCTAGGTCCACCCAAGTCAAAGTTGTGAGATGGAGGGACAAGTCTTCTAAGTATTGACCTTCCTTACCCTTACTTGAAGAAATGAAAGGAGAAAAATCCACTTGTCTGCAATATCGGGCAAGGACCTTTCAAGGTCAAAGCCTTATATGATTTACCCGTACCTACCCGACCCAATAGGGCCTTTTATTCAAATCCTTACTGGTTGGAATGGAACGAAGTCCCCTTAACTTAATATTAGAAATGCCCCTTAATTCAATTCATTATGTAAGGAAAGATAAGTAAGGTAAGGCTTAGCCATTTGATACAACCTTTTTATACAACCATTTTATACAGAGATCCATACATAGTAAGTAAGGAAAGAGAATATGAGATCTACCCTCCTTTCAAGGCCTTACTAGACAACCCGTGAAGAGAAGCCCAAATTGTACCTTGCCTTACTGGAATTCCATATATTAAGTATTAAGTATATATATTAAGTATTAATTTTTAAGTGGGATAGCTAGCAGACACCAAGCCTGGAAGTACCAAGGCCTTGTTCTTCAACCGCCTATAACCCTTCATATAATTTATAGATATATTAAGTAAGAAGGAGGGAATTGACGAATGAAAGCTTTACTTTCTCTAGCGGAACCACCTCTGCTCTACTTTCTCATTGAACCTACTTTATTTCCTTTCTCTCGAACCCCCAGTGGCCCCAGAGCTGTTGTACCATCAGGCCATGTTGTTTGGCCATACACTCATTGCAAGAAAGAGAGAGGGAAACTCAAAAGAAACGAAGAACGAATGCCATGCATGCATGCATGTTGGTTATTCCATATTCTACTATTCTTCCCTCCCTCCCTAAAGAACCTCAAAAAATGACCTAGGGGCTAAAGATCAACAAGGGATGTTTTTTTTATTTATGTGAGTTTTCCAATTCAGATATTTCTCACATCCAGGAGTTGAAGAAGGCCCCAACCAAGAGTTATTCCATTTCCTCTGGGTAAAGAAAGGGAAGGGATTTGAGACAGCGTAAGCCCCACCTGAATCGAATGAAGAGGAGGTATTTTAGGAGGTCGGCTTAGGAGAATCTAAGGATGGACACATGGAAGGAAGGAGGTTGGCCTTCTACGTTTCCTTGGGGGGATTTGCTCGAGGTCCCTATTTCATTTCTTTTAGAGAGATACAGATATATATCAATGCTTGATATGCAATGTTCTAAGGCAAGGTCCTCACTCGACTGGTAGGACCTTGAGGTGAAAGGGATAGAGGAATAGGGAGAGGAGCCAACAAGTCGATCATATCACGTATATGAAGTTAAGCGAATCACCCAACCAACATCAAACTCATTATCAAATGATGTCGAGTGAATGCATGTCAAAATTATCCCCCACACCTACCTGAGTTATTAACCGACACAACCCTCAACCTATCGGTGAGTGCCTACATAAAGAAATTCTCTCTCCCTAGGGCCTACCTAATAGGTGGACCCAACTAATCGATCTATTCATATTATGTTGCGGGGTCCAAAAATAGTAATAACGTAAGGGAGAAGGCTCAACTGACTAGGAGAGGAAGGAGATGGAGGTCGAGTGAAAAATATCCTTATCGAACATTATTTATTTATAGATTTATTAACAACTTTGAAAAGGAAGGAGATCGATCAGACTCGACCTATCTATTAATGAGTAAGGTCTACTGAGGGATGGATTTACATGGTGCGGTGAGCATTAATTGGTGAATAACGAAGCATGATTCCATTATTGATTGTTATCCTATCCCTTTCACTAGTATTTCCCTTACACAGACATACATATAGAGGAAGAGAATGAACCAACCTCCCTTCGTTCCTCTCTCGAGGTCCTCTTCTTTCATTCATGCATTTTTGCATTTATGTATGCATTACCATTCTTCTCTTCTTTCACCCTTCTTTCACAATGTATTGGTGGGTATCATAGATTAAGTGATCGAAACGGTAAATCAAGCTTCTTATTACTGGCTTATGTACATATCCATAATCCTACCCACCACACAGAACCAATCTCCCCCAAAACAAATTGAAAACAACCCCAAAACGAATTGAAGCTAGCCAACCAAGGAAATAAGTAAGCAAGTGGGAAATTATGATCCTTATATATGATTGAAAATAACTAGCCAAAAAAATAAGTAAGTAAATGGGATAAGTTACATAAATCCAAAGCCAAAAAAGCGCGAAGTCTAAATACCATCGGGAGAGGAATACCGAGCTTTAAATGTCTCCTCCTTTCTCGAACTATTGACCTTTAGAATTCATAAAGCATGGGATGGGATAAACAAAGAGATATTTATTGTGCTTTGACACACCAACTCAACTTGTATTGACATGGTACTGGATATTGTAACTAGAGAGAGAATAAAAAGCCAAGGATATAGTCATAACTCCATATATAAATGAACAACTAAATTCTTTGATCGATGTTTCACTATATTATGGCCTATCCAACCAAGAACCTCACATTTTTATGGGCCAAGCCCCTCCATCAGGTAAGGGTGAGGAAACCCCTTCTCCCTCACGTAGTCGTGCAACCAATTAAGGTAAGGAGGGATTACCTCATACCTTCTTAGATCATCGAAGGTGCTTGTCTTCAAGAGTATGTGCAAACTGTAGTAAGCATATGACACGAGCCAACACCTCTGGCCAAAGGCGCCATTTATTGATTGTTCCCCAGGACTTTACTAAGTCCAAACACACCTTCCAGGAACTAGCCATGTTGCGCTATGTTACCTTGAAAATTAATGGATAAGCCCCAAACCATGGGCTTCCTATCATGTTTGCTAACATATTCGCACATGACCTTTGAGCAACAAATCTCCAGTTTCCTACCATCAAATTCAGGAAAGCAAGCCCTTACGTGAAAAAATCAAGTTTTTTTACTCGTCATCGTCTTCTTTATCCCATTGTGGTAGTGGAGACCCCCCCACCTTATGTTTTTCCCTATGATAACTCCCTTGCAATTGAATAATGACATATTTTTCTTCTACTATCTTTTGCAAGAGATTGTTTACTCATTACAGCTCCCGAACCTGGTAATTTATCTTCTCATTTTACTTACTTATTTAAAATTGTTCTATTTTGAGTCTAGCTCTTTCTTGTGCATGAGTGGCTTTTAGATGCTCTATTTCTTCTTGATCTAGTTTCTAACCTAATATGATCATTCTCCCAAAATTTGTGTGCAATTCCTTTTCTTGAAGTTGTAATTGCTTCTCCAATTCTTTTCTATGTATTTGTTATGCTATTGTGGCCTCTTTTCTGAACTCTTTGGCCACATCCTCTATGATAGTGCCCATGACAACTTCTAGCTCAACTACCCTTGCTTTTGACATATCTAATGCTTCTGCTATTTCATAAACTGACATCACATTTGCACTGGTAAAAGAATTAAGGGTTGATGTTTCCTGAATTACATTTTCTTTTGGATCTGGACCTGCCTTCCATCTAACGTCTCTTTTAGAAACTTCTTGGTTTGTGCTAGCTCCTTCTCTTTTCCTCTTTGGCATCCTTTTTTCAATGGCCTTGGTTTTGTGGCTGTAATAATATTCTCCAACAACTACAACAACACATTTTACTCCAAGATTTGGATATGTAAATGAAATATTACCTAGAATCGTTGATAGGGGAGTACATTCTTCTAATGGTACTGGGATCATGCTTGTGCTAAGATTTGTTGCTACATCTTCATTCAACTATAATTTCTAGTTCTATTTGTTGTGACTTAGCTACATTTATTTTCGACTCTTTTTCTTTGTTTTTCCTTTCCTTCTCTTGAGTATCCAACAATATTTGTTCTTCATATGACTTCTTTTCATACGAAATTGATCCTTTGTCTTTACTCTTATTTAATTGAGATTGTTTCTTTTCAAATTCTCCTTTCTTTCTATGTTCATATCTTTCCTCAGCTTCATCAACCTTTCATGACCTTTTTTCATCTCTTTCCCTCTATTCTACTTCCTTGGCTTCCCACTCTTCCTTATCCTTCTTGAGTAATGCTTTGAATTGTTCTTGTACTAGAACCATGTTCTCATCTTCCTCTTTTTGGAGTTTTCCTTTGGCTAGTTCATTTGACATATGTTCTAGCACTTCTTCAGAACACGACGCTCCTATGAAAATATCTTCTATGAAATCGGGTTAATGTATAACCCGTTGGGAAAACTTGACAGCCCTAATATGTTCATATACTATATTTTGAGGATCATGCCCCTTTTGGTTCTCAGTACATAAAACATATCTCTTTTAAGGCTTCAACTTCCTTCTCAGCATGTGGCTTGTTTAATAAACAATACTTGCCTATGTGAAGTGGGAATACATGCCAATATTTCTTGTTTTTTTCAGAAAAATAAGAAGTGACTCCTTTTTCAACTATCTGATAGGCTATTTCCCTGGCTAACAGTTTATCAGGGACATACCTGGGTAGCATATGTGGTGGTCCTATGCCCCCATATATATTGACATATGTATAATACTTCCTTATGTATCGGTCTCCTACTTCCCTCAGGGCATTGATGGATCCTGGAGATATCCTATGTGGGTAAAACCCGAAAATAAATTTGTGTAAATGAGCCAAGAAGTAATCACATATATCATACAAGTATTCCTTACAATTCACTTCCCACAACTATGAACAATATACATGAATTGGGGGTTGGCTTGGGTTCCACGCCCAATTGAATGTAGGGAATTTATGGGTAACATCGATTGCATCTATAAGGTAGGCATTTATGTAAAAGCCAATATTTTCATACCTTAGGCTTCACAAGCTCAATTCATGATGCTAAAGGCTAGGATATTGTCCTAGTTGAAACCTTGTCCTATCTTGACTATTGTGTATGCCATCGAAAACCATTCCATTCTGAAATGGGTATTGATTTCTTCACCATAGAGTCTGCAAATCATAACATTCAAAATTTTGTATGGTTCCTTCAGATATTTGGTGGGAATATATCTTTCCCCTGTATTTACTAGACATTCCTCGCTGACAAACCAATCTTCCATCAAGGTCTCTAGGCCTTTGTGCTCGACGCCAAATTTATCTAGAAATGAATCGTCTTCTGATACTACGGGCTCTAGGTTTTTGTATCTAACTCTGATGTCTTCTGTCTTTAGAGTCACGATTGGAACACCATATGCATTAATTATTAGTGTTGTTTCCTTCTACAGGTGGGAGAAGCACCATATTGCAACATCATTATACGAAAAAAGTGTCGGGTGAGAAACTAATGTGTGAATTCCACTTTTCTCGATGTTCTTGTATTCCTCAATGTATTCATTGTCAGATGTGTGTTTTTCATTCTGGAACATGCCGTATATCTCGTGGTATTTCATATAGTGTTCCCTTCCATCACAACTACTCATGTCAGTAATGGTAAGAAAGTCTAGACCTGAGGAGGGGATAGATCCAATAACGAACTCATTTTTTTATTTTCTAGTCTGTACTCGAGACATCTTGTTGCCAGTATAAATCGTCACACAAAACAAAATTACTTCACCTTCAAATTTATTACATAATGTAGTAACTTAGAAGAAAAAAACACATACCTGTTAACTCGATATTTCCAGCTCACAGTGAAATTTACCCAGATAGTACAACAACAAAACTTGTGTTTTAGTGGTTTTTTCAGACATAGTGGTTATTATGTCTTAACAAGGTTATTATATCTTCAATTTCCCCCAAATCTTGTGCAATTAATATAACACACATTACGACTCCAACTCAGTCAAAATCTTACTATTGGCCATTAATATATTTAAAGATAGTTCAGTGTTTGTTACCATTGATGCATCGTCATAGTTGATAAGGAAGAAATTTCTCTAATTATATCGTCGTTGGGAGATGGTAAAAGAAATGGCTCTGTAGGTTGAGATTGTGAGGATTTCCTCCTGCGACGATATATGTTATATTAATATTTATTCTCGTAAAATGTGCCAAGAGATTCGGATATACTTTGAATCTATAAGGTTTTATGTTTAGTCTACCCGTGTAACTTAGAGTAAACGTTTCCCCTTTACATTTATGTCGTTATATTCAAGGAGGATTCAAATGTTGCAAGGTTAAGTGAAAGATTAACTTTAAAAATTCATGATGTTGTGGTCGGATTTATAGAGTGGGTAAGGAAGAAAGTCCACTGACGATTTACCTCGAGTCACATCGTCATTGTAATATCATCCTATAGAATAGAAAGTAATTCCATGATGTTCCCTGATGAAGAAAAAGTATCCTTGGGGAAAAACGCTAATGAATCATTTCCAGATAGCCATATGATGTGCGACGGAGATAACATTTAATTGTATTGGGGCTTAAGGTTGTAATGGGTCCTTGTTTACACGTTGATTGAGACATATCCCGAGAAAATTTAAAGACCAATCTCCTCTTGACACCAATGAACTGAGAACAAGTCGTTGTGGATATGATATCATCGTTGGCCTTAGAGGATAACTCACTATGGGTGCATATCTATTGCATTGCTTCCCGATGATGACATTGTGGAATCACTGTCATCAGAAGTATTAGATATAAGGGGAGGTGTTATGTCGGAGACGGAGGATCGATGATGTTTGATCGAGGTCACATGAAAAGGGGCTCAAAGATTATTGATGTGGATGGGTTTGTTCCGAAATGGTTTAAGGTCCATTATAGCATAAGGAAGGGGCCCATATAATTGATCTTTGTACTTTGAGAAAATTGTGCCTCAAATTGACTTCAAAAACTACACATAAACATTAATCTCATAAGTGAATAACTATTAGAGTAAGTAATGAGTGTACCTTACTAAATTTTGGTAGTAGGAGTATCCACTAAAACTGAAGAGATTTAGTGGGATGTTGTGTATCTCACAAAAAATGGTGATTTGTTGGGAGAACCAATTATCTTTGTTCCAGGTGGACCTTTAGACTATGAATTTCCAATTTGTATATTCTGAAAATTTCACAGATTATTTGTACCACGTACCCCACATCACTTGCTCTTGCAAAAAATGAAGAGGTGATTAATCCAGGGTGATCTCAGGGATAATACCCGTGAGATAAATTAGGGATAGTTATGGTTCACTCATTTTAGGATTTTGGGAGGAGTTAGATGCCACATAAGTGTTTTCTTGACTATTTATAGACCCATGTGTGTTCCTAATCTCCTTTCTCCCAACATTGTTTCTCTGTTAGCAAGCATCCATAGCCCCGACGAAGTTGCCTCGATATCATACAAGCATGGACCCATTGCCAGTGATCATCCATATCCCTGACGGGTTTACTTGTACTTCCCACACAATCATTGGTGCTTTCAACTTCCTATCTATTTGGACTTTAAGTTTTCACCCTTGATATTTGTAATATATGTAGGATTTATGCATAATGGGTGTCTGGGAAGCGGGGTAATACAAGAGTTTCTTTGATATGATAACATCAATTAATATTTTATCCTCATGGGTCCTTTCCAAACAGATCTCTGTCATGTTTGTATACCTACGAGATAAGGAAATATCACAAGAATTATCTGGAAGACACTTGTAGCTATTACACATTCATGTTTTATAAAACCCTGAATTTGGGGGTGAGAGTGATCTTACAGATAACAAATCTTCTATCAACTCAAGTTCCTGAGTTTACCTTGTTCATAGTCTGTGGTTTCTCAGGAAACAAAGATTTATGAATTCCTTCCATTAAGTGTGGCCATAAGTTGTATCTTGATTGATTTACACCAAATGCAAGGCATTTCGTCATTACCTGAGCACACAGGTAGTTGTTACCCTGCAAACTGAGCATTTGTTTTGTAACAATATTTCCAATAAGCCAAGTCTGAAACAGGTTAGAAGAGGCTTTATTATGACACTAAAGTAAATAACAACATAGAAAAATGAAAGGAAAAAAGAAGATTTTATTATGAAGATATTTACAAAATCAAAAGAAAACTTACTATGTAAAATACTACATCACTTGAGGTGATTAGGAGAAGTGTCATTTAAGCACTTGTCCATTGACAAGGAGCTCCTCCTTGTCTCCCTCCAATGTCTTGAGTTTGAAAGTTCCTAGCCCAATTTTCTGGTGAATTTGATATGACCTATGTAGAGTTTCTAAAACTTTGTGCGTTTTTCTTTTATTTCATTTTCCTTATCCCTCTTCAGAACAAGGTCACCTTCTTAAAAGTCTTTGTTCCCAACATATGACTTATCAAACCATTTTTTATCACTGTTTGATGTTGCATTAAGTTTCTTTTGGCCTTTTCTCTTTCTTCTTCAAGTTTCAAAAGCATGTTTAACCTTTTCTCCATCACTGGACACTCTTTGTCTTGAACATATTGAGCAATTTGTATTGAACACAAAACAACATGAGTAGGAAAAATTGCTTCTCGTCCATAAACTAGAAACAAGGGAGAATTACTCAGAGAGGACTTAGGTGTCACCTTATCAGGCCTAAAAGCGTTAGGGAGGGATAAATTCCAGTTCCTTTGGTGATAAGTTACAATTCTTTTTAGGATCTTAATTAGATTCTTATTGGTAGATTCCTCCATCCCATTCCCTTGAGGATAATGATTAGATGAATATTTAATTTTAATGTTTAATTTAAGAGAATATTCAATTAACTTTAAAGAAGAAAAGTATTTGGCATTATCAAAAACCAAATATTCAAGAATACCAAATCTAGTTATAATGAAAGTTCCAAGGAAAGATATCACATGATTTTCATTGATAGTTTTCAAACGGATTGCCTTAGTCCATCTGGTGAAATAATATGTTGTTGTAATGATATACTTGTGCAATTGAGAGGAATTGGGATTAATTTCCCATATCACGTCTAAACCTCATTGTTGGAATGGGTTTTAAATGGTAATTGGTTGAAGGGGAAAAACATATTTCCTTTCTTTCCTAGCTGATCTTTGACATTCTTGGCACTTCCTAGCATATGAATGAGAGTCTTTGAAAAGGGTAGGCCAATAATAGCTTGTGTTGAGTATTTTAAGAGTTGTAGTGCCACCTATGAAATGTCCTCCAGCAGGGCCATCATGGAGTTCTGTAATACCTTGGTTTTGAGTTCCCATATGAAAATAAGTATTTTGTTTATTTGATGAAAGGTCGGAGTGCCCAAACAATTAAAGAGGCCAACGTGCCTAGGAAATGTAATGCTATGATCATCATTAATAATAAAATACATCACTATATGCAAGACAGACAATGACAAGAGTTATAGAGGGATATGATTCCACGAGAGAGGGGGCTTAAGGGGCTAAGTTATTTTATCATATTTTATTTACCCATAATTTATTAATTGAGAGAAGGGGTTACATAAGCTTCTTGGGGGAAGGCCACATGGTTCTTGATTCCCAAGTAAATATATAAACCCATCTTGTGGGTTCTTTAGGGGTTCTTCTCCATACACACTTTCACACTTTCATTCATTATTGCTCATTCATCCTTGATCTTGGTGGGGAAAAGGAAAAATGAATTGTTGGGAGAGAAGCCATTGTCGGCTCATTGTAGTGACTGCTGATGTATTCTAGCTATGAATTAATGCATGCATGCCTGAGATGCATTAGCATGTACTACATTTTATTCACAAGTGCGAGTCCTAAGAGTCCCAACATGGAGATTCTTGACCATATGCACTGGATCCCTAGAAGGAGGTGGATATCCTGAGGGATTGCATGGCAGAGAAGGGGGTCCATTATCTTGGGTTGTGCAGGTTGGAGAGAAGAGAGCTGGTGTACTTTGGATTATTGTGTGTTGAGGAACCTATGAGAGCTTGCGTGCTGACTATTTTGGGCAAGTTGAGTGACACCCTGAAACCATTCTTATGGATTCATAGCCCTGGCTCGGGGGTGACATTGTTGTTGAGACTTGGAACAAAAATGTCTACAGTTGGGTGGAATGTCCTTGGTCTGCAACCAATTGGTGAACCATTTTGATTAAGATAATTTCTTTATGTCATGTGTTTCTCTGCTATATATTTATTTCCATTGTGTATGAATTATTGTCTGTGATATTCGTATGTTATAAAATGCATGCTTGTTGGTTATTGCTATGCATGGCATGTTTAAACATTCTTTATACTGTTGCATGAATCTATATTATTGCATGTATTGTTATCATGTTTCTTTCATGCTTATTTAATAATTAAATGGTATCAAAATTCGAATTCAGTTTCAAACATAGTTTATGAGGTAGCGTGTCTGGCCCGGGGGTGGATGGGTACGTTACAAATTGGTATTAGAGATTTTGGTTGAAACACTAGACTGGTATGGTCCAAAACTATTGGACATGGTATTTTCATTAAGAAAGAATATGTCTTTGAGATCCTAAAGCTCAGGAGAGATATTGTATTAGGTTGCACAGAATCAGAGTGCATATCGTTAAGACCTTTGGAAAGGTCGAAGGAAATATTAGAAAAATTAGTGCCTTAAGGAAGTGCTATTGGGATCAAACTCCCAACATATCAACTATAGAAAAAACTTCAAAACTATGAGGAAACTCTGTCACAGTTGGGAGATATGACAACCGTCGATCACTGAACAAAGGCACAGATCATCAATCGTGGTTTAGTTGGAATCCAAGTGTAAATACAAAGGAGTCTCAGAAGAATCGAACCTCTAAAGGGAATTGATCATGGGTCAATAAATCTTCGGGAGAAGGAAGATAAACAAGAGCCGTCAGATCTAGTTGGGAAATTTTGGGTCTAACCAGAGCCATCAGATCGAACCATTAAAACCTCAGCCATTCGATTGGGTTGATGAGTTTTGTGGTCATTCGATGTTGACCATTCTGGGGATAGACGAGTTAGAAACACGTGGAATCCCTGAAGGCTAAAAACATGAATTAATGTAGAACGTCGAATCAAGGAGGAACTTTGGGTGAATTATCGACCTTTTGATCGAGTATAGTGGAAGGACAGGGTAAGCCGCAATATCCCAGAGTCCCGAAGTAATAAAATCACGCAGATCGTCGATCTAATATCCTTTTGGGAATTTTCTCAACTATTAGATCAAGCAGTGGAAGGATGGCATAATCACTTTGACAGGTATAACTCTAGGGAAGTTGAACAACTTGAGAGTTGTAATATCTCAGAGTCCTAGAGTAATGAAATCAAGCAGATCATTGATCTAAGGTCCCTTCGATAATTTTCTCAACCGTTAGATCAACCAGTGGAAGGATGTCATAAGCACTTCGGCAGGTATAACTCTAGGGGAGTTGAACAACTAGAGAGTTGTAATATCCTGGAGTCCCGGAGTGCCGAAGTCCCAAAATAAATAAGGACCATCCATATCAACACTTGATTAAGTCATAACCATTGGATTATGCTAGTGGAAGGATAGTGTAAGAATATATGTTAATCGATGGTAAGTAGTCATCGTCACTTTATGACCACTTTGGGAGGTATAACTCCGGGGGAGTTGAACAAATTGACAGTTGTAATATCCCAGAGTGTTGAATTCCTGAAATAAATAAGGACCGTTCATCTCAACACATGATTAAGTCGTGATTGTTGATTTCGTTGAAGCCTCCAAATGAGCCAGGATTGTCTAGTCAACGAGAGATTAAATCTCAACCATCCGATATACTAGTGGAGATAATATAAGCACTTCGTTGAAGTGCACTTTGGGAAGTATTACTCCAGAAGAATGCAATAATGTTGAAGTCCAAAGGACCTGGTTCCAACACTGGTCTCATGATAAGGTAAACAA
This sequence comes from Picea engelmannii, assembly GCA_009831015.1. Lineage (NCBI taxonomy): Eukaryota > Viridiplantae > Streptophyta > Pinopsida > Pinales > Pinaceae > Picea > Picea engelmannii. Next base: position 64,903 of record ML811544.1, on the reverse strand, counting down.
GTTGATTAGAGGCATGAAGGGCCTATAATTAAACAAGCTTGGGGACATTTTCGATTGAGGTCATGTGTAGAAGAATAAAGAGAAAAGTGCTAAAGGAACATCTCTTAGAGTGAATAAGCCTGTGGTTTCGAGCCGCGGTCACAAAGAAAGTGGATTGAAGGAAGCACCTGTGCAAAATTCGAATTCTGTACCAATTTAAAGATCCCGTGGAATAATTTGACAAGATTGGCACACAACCATTCCATTGCTGCTACACGATCCTATTTGCAGAAAAAGGGTGAAAGTGAATTTTTCAGGAAGCCATATCTTTCAGCTCAGAGATCAGATTGGGGCATGGGAATAATCATTATAAAGATGACTTAGAGGAGAATAACATTGAATTTTTATAATTTGGAGAATGATTATATATTTCTTCATGAATTGAGTAGAAAAAGGACCTGTAACATTGTTTGGATTTTTTTTTATAATATGCATAATTCTAACAAAATGGTTGCTTGCACATTTTGCAGAATTAGGGAGTATAACCATATCATTTCACGATAAGAATGCATATTCAAGAAATGGAGGAAGGAGAGGGAGCCTTCAATCATGATAGATAATCCAAAGGTTAAAATATTAGTGTTGGTAATGCAGAGACAAAATCAAATGGGCTCATGAGCAGAGGGGAACAAGAAACCTTAATAGAGACCGTGAGAAACCTGAAAAATAGAAGTGCGGAGTTACAAAACATACAATGAGAGATTGATGAGAGAACAAAATTAGATAAATTCTCAAGTAATGCAAAGTCTAAATCAGTTGCTTAGGAAAGCTAGGAATGGATCGTACTTAAGGCAGGAGGAAGAAGAAACATATCGTGAAAGAAGAGGTAACTACATAAGAGATACTCATTCAAGAAGTGTCGAAAAAACTCATAGACATCACTCACCGCCTTACTCAGCAAGGGAATTTTATGCATTTGAAGACTTCATAAGTAGTCCAGAAGTGTCTCATGTTAGGCACCAAAGAAGAAGGCATGAATTGGACAATTTGCAAGGAGAGTTGAGGAAGCTTAAGCCACCATCCTTTGATGGTGAAAGAGAAAGGGAATATGATGCTGAAGCATGGATGCTTGGACTCAACTGGTATTTTCAATTGCATAACAACTCCTCAAACCTAGAAGAAAGAATTTCCATAAACCATTTACATGGGAAAGCTGTTGTGTGGTGGTATCAGTTGAAGCAAGTTGAGCACATTAATGAGAGTAGGATCACTTGGAAGTATTTCAAGAAATATTTTCATGAGGAGTACCTTTTAGAGAACTTCTATGACAAGAAGATGCAAGATTTCTTTTAGATAAGGTTGGGAAGCATGACCATGAAAAAATATGAGAAGAGGTTCTTGGGATTGTTGAAGTATGTAGGATTTATCAAAGATGAAAAAGTGAAGATACAAAGGTTTTTAAGCGGACTTCCATCCTTTTATAGAGAGAATATTCAATGTGATGATCCCAAGACATTGATTGAGACCATTAGGAAGGCTAAGTACCTGTATGAGCAAGGCAAAGGCGGAGAATCCATGAAGAAATATTGGAAGGATAAGAAGAAGGAGAAATCTTATCACAGGAGGAAGGGGTTCAAACCTCCTTTCAATAGAAACAACCCTAATAAAAATCAACAAGATTAGTCTGCTAAGGATGAATCCAAGAAAGAGGATTCCTTGGGGAAAAGAGGAAGACCACCAATCAAATGTTGGGGGTGCAAGGAAAATAACCTATACAAGGATTGCCCTCATAGAGGAGATAAAACGAAGACCATGCACATCATCCAAGAATCTACAACAGTGGAGGGCACGAGCAAGATATATGCAGCCTTAGAAGATCGATATGCAGAGTACCAATCCAATATGATCGAAGTGGAAGGTAAGATCATTAATAATCATGTTGCTATTTTAATTGATTTAGAGGCAAGTCATTGTTACATTGATCCTAAAATAGTGGATAGATTACATTTGGAGAAAAGTAAACTAGGAAAGTCAAGTTTGGTTCAACTAGCCACTGGAACCAAAAGAAGGATCAATGAGGCTGTCAGAAGTTGTGCAATAAATCGTAATGGAGTATATACAATTGTTGATATGAATATCATCCCATTAGGATATTATGACATCCTAATTGGAATGGATTGGTTGGACCAACACTATGTTTTCCTAGATTATCATAACGAGACCTTTACATGTCTTGATGAAGAAGGAAAATAGAGCACTATGAAAGGAATTCCAAGACCCATTTCTATAAGGGGGATTTCAATCTTACAATTGAAGAAATGTTTCAAGAAAGGATGTCAATTGTATGCATCTCATGTGGAGGATCCAGAAAAGACAAAAGGGCCAAGCCTTGAAGATTTTACAGTATCGCAAGAGTTTGAAGATGTATTCCAAGAAATACAAGGATTGTCGCCGAAGAGGGAGATGGATTTCTCTATTGATTTAGTACCAGAAGATTCCCTAGTGTCAAAAACACCTTACAAAATGAGTACACCTGAATTGAAATAATTACAAATGCAATTGGAGGAATTGTTGAAGAAAGGGTACATACGTCCAAGTGTTTCACCTTGGGGAGCACCAATACGCTTTGTCAAAAATAAGGATGTAACATTGAGGTTGTGTATTGACTTTAGACAACTAAATAAAGCCACGGTAAAGAAAAAATACCCTCTACCCAAAATTGATGACCTCTTTGATCAACTAAGAGGGGAAAATATATTTTCAAAGATATACTTGAGATCCAGATACCATCAGGTAAGAATCAATGAATAAGACATCAATAAGACAACCTTCAAAACCAGGTATGGACATTATGAGATTGTAGTGGTGCCATTTGGACTGACCAATGTACCAACTATCTTTAAGTGCTTAATGAATGGTATATTCAGAAATTATCTGGACAAGTTTTCCATTGTGTTCTTGGATGACATACTTATCTATTCTAAGTCTGAGGAAGAGCATGAACATCACTTGAGGTTGGTGTTGCAAGTGCCTAGGGAACATCAACTTTATGCCATGCTTAGTTTTACCAAGAACAAATCCATTATTTGTGTCATATTATTTTAGAACAAGGTATAGCAGTAGATCCATAAAATATTGAATCCATTATAGGATGGACAACACCCAGGAATGTTTCAGAAATTAGATCTTTTATGGGATTAGCCAGATACTACAAGAGTTTTATAGAAGGGTTCTCTAAGATTGCTCATCCTATCACTTCTTTGCTAAAGAAGGGAATTAAATTTGAATGGACAACTGAGTGTGAAGAGAATTTTAATTTGATGAAATAATTGCTTACTAGTGCACCTGTTTTAAATATTGCTGACCCAAATAAAAATTTTGTTGTATGTACAGATGCATGCAAGGAAGGACTTGGTGGATTCATCACTCAAAAAGGACATTTAATTGGTTATGAGTCCATAAAAATCAAAGAACATGAGAGGAATTATGCCACACATGATTTGGAGCTTGCTGCCATAGTTCATGCATTGAAGATGTGGAGGCATTATCTCATGGGGAAAATATTTGAATTAAGGACAGACCATAGTGGTCTGAAATATCTTTTTGAACAACCAACTTTGAATGCTAGGAAAACAAGATGGCCAGAATTTTTAAGTGAGTACGACTTTGACATCAAGCATATCAAGGGAAAATAAAACAAATTTGTTGTTGCACTCTGCAGAAGAGTACATCTCATGCATGCTACAACTGTTAGTATGCATCAATCATATTTAAGGAGCATAATTTTAGATGTTGTTTTTACAAATCAACACTACCTATAGGTAAAATAAAGTTTACAGTAAGAAAATGTACAATAGAAAATTAAAGAGTACAAGATTAGGGAAGATGGATTACTTCTGCACAAAAATAGAATTTATGTTCCTAGTTCCAGAGAACTTAGGAATTTGGTGTTAAAAGAAATGCATAATGTTCCATATGTCGGACATCTCGGTTACCAGAAAACAATTATAGCAGTAAGAAGCCAATTCTTTTGGCCATAAATGAAGAAGGATGTCATTGATTACATTTCCAGATGTATGGAATGTCAGAGAGTAAAAGATGAGCATAGACACCTAGCAAGTTTGCAAGTTTGCTTCAGCCATTGCCAATTCCAGATAAGAAATGGGAAGTTGTAACCATTGATTTTATAACTAAATTTCCCAGGACAACAAGGCAACATGATTCCATAATGGTGGTTTTGGATAAATTGACAAATTTTGCTCATTTTGTTCCTGTGAAAATGACTCATACAACAACTAATATTGCAGAAATTTACATGAGGGAAATTGCTAGGTTGCATGGGATACCTAAGGCAATTGTTTTAGACAAAGATACAAATTTTACTTCAAATTTTTGGAGGGGATTATTTAAAGGATTTGGTACAAATCTGAATTTTATCTTAGCAAACCATCCATAGTCAAATGGGAAGACATAGAGAGTTAACCAAGTGATTGAAGATATGTTGAGAATGTATGTGATAGATAAACCATTTAAGTGGGAAGACTACTTGCATTTGGTTGAGTTCGCCTATAATAATGGGTATCAAGATTCATTGAAGATGAGCCCATTTGAGGCTTTGTATGGTAGAAAATGCAAGATTCCAGTGAGTTGGGACAACCCAACAAATTGAGTAGTACTTGGGTCATAATTTCTCAAGGACATGGAAGACCAGATGGTTGGAATTAAGCAAAATTTAAAGGTAGCTCAAGATAGATAGAAAATTTATGCAGATAAGAACATGACAACTGGAGAATTTAAAGTGGGGGAGTATGTTCTTTTAAAAGTGAAGCCCAATAAGAGCTCATTGAAGTTGGGTAGTTGTACAAAGCTAGCAGCCGGATTATGTGGTCCATTTGAGATCTTGGATATAATAGGGCTAGTTGCATACATGCTTGCATTGCTTGCTTCCATTAATGTGCATAATGCATTTCATGTCTCTTTGATGAAAAATTATAGACATGATCCTAACCATGTTGTTAATTGGAATTTGATTCAGGTAGAGCCAGAGGGAGACTTTCATGTCCAACCAGTGTGCATATTGGACTGAAAAGTCAAAATGCTCTGAAATCAAGTTATATAGCTGGTAAAAGTTCAATGGACCTGTTATAGTCCTGAAGATGATACTTGGGAGCATGAAGATGCCATGCAAGTAGAGTACTCGCAACTTTTTGAATAAATTTTAAAATTTTGATTTCTATTTTGTATATGCACTGATGACAGTGCCAAAATAAGGGGGAGGCGAATGTAATACCTCAGTTTTTAGTCCCCATATGAAATCATGTATTTTGTTTATTTGATGAAAGGTCGGAGTGCCCAAACAATTAAAGAGGCCAGCATGCCTAGGAAATTTAATGCTCTGATCATTATTAATAATGAAATACATCACTGGCTACAAGAAATATAAGGACGAGACTTATAGGGGGCTATGATTCCATGAGAGAGGTGGTTTAAAGGGTTAAGTCATTTTATCATATTTTATTTACCCATAATTGCTTAATTGAGAGAAGGGGTTATGCGAGCTTCGGGGAAGGCCATGTGGTTCTTGATTCCAACGTAAATATATAAACCCATCTTGTGGGTTGTTTTGGGGTTCTTCTCCAAACACACTTTCACACTTTCATTCATTATTTCTCATTCATCCTTGATCTTGGTGGGGGAAAGGAAAAACTAATTGCTGGGAGAAACGTCATTGTTCGCTGGCTGTAGTGACTGCTGGTGTATTCCAAACATGAATTAATACTTGCATGCCTAAGATGCATTGACATGTACTAAATTTTATTCATAATTGAGAGTCCCGAGAGTCCCAACATGGATATTCTTGACCAGATGCACTGTAGCCTTGGAAGGAGGTGGACATCCTAAGGGACTGCATGGTAGAGAAGGGGGTCCATTTTCTTGGGTTGTGCAGGCTAAAGAGAAGAGAGTTGGTGTACTTTGGATTGCTATGTGTTGAGGAACCTATGAGAGCTTGAGTGTTGACTGTTTTGGGGAAGCTGAGTGACACCCTGGAACCATCCTTTTGGATTCATAGCCCTAGCTCGAAGGTGACATTGTTGTTAAGACTTGGAACAACAATGTCTACGGTTGGGTGGAACGTCCTTGGTCTGCAGCTAGTTGGCGAACCATTGTGATTAAGATAAGTGCTCTTTGTCATGTGTTTCTATGTTGTATATTTATTTCTACTGTGTATGAATTATTGTCTCTGAGGAGTGTTTTTATCTTTCTTTGGTTGGAACTTAAAAATTTCTTAGGATTTGAAGATCCTTTTCCTGGGTTCTTTTTTAGATCAATTATTTCATTAGAATTTTTTTAACAATCCTCTAAAGAGATTCCATATCCATAGAATCAATGTCCTTTTTCTCTTTTGATTTTTTAGTCGCAGAAGACTTGGTTTTGGGATTAGTTTTGTCTTTTGATGATTTAGCTCCAGGGTTTCCTTTTGAACTTAATATGTTATTTTCAATTTTAAGGGCTTCTTTAAAAGTTGCCTCAAGGGTAGTTTTTTCATCATTCTTGACAAACATCACCATAGATATGGAAAGGGATGAAGTATAAAATTCAATAGTAATATCTTCAGTAGGTTCCAAATCTTGAGGGATTTATTTCAATAAGGTAAGGAAACGTTGATTAAAATCTTTGATTTTTTCTTTAGACTCCATTTTAATCCTTGAGAGGTCTAACACTAAAGTTGTTGGGCTTTTTGTTCCTCAAAATTTTCAAGAAAAATGGTGTTCTCCAACAGATGATAGAAGCTTTTTCCAAAGAAAAGAACCACGTTCAAGTGTTGTTCTCAAAAGTATGAGGGAACAACCTACAAACAATGTCTTCATGCTGGATATTTTGGAGTCTCACTGTCAGCAAGAATTTATTGACACGATCTTCAACCAAGTCTTTTTTATTTGGGTTGAACTTGGGAAAAAATTTCTCGGGATGTTTAGGCATATCATGAATTTTCCCAGGTACTGCGACTGCATCTCAGACTAACTAAGGTTGATAAGGTGGGGGATTATGGTTATTTCTAGCCATGGTATGAGGGTTGTACAAAACTAGTTGCAGACCTCCTTCTTATTATGTTTCACTATCAAGATTCTCTTCCTCCCCTAAGATTTCTTCGAGATCACTTCTTGGAGTCAGAGGTGGAGACTTGGGAGGTGAGGGAGGTATACCACCACCACCAACAAGCAAGAATCGCTCTAATTCAAAATCAAAGTAGCCCAAAACTTCTTGCAATGCTTGGGATAAATGTTATTCAAGAGTTTTGACAGTTGGGTTTTCCTCAAAGATATAAGGATTTTCAAAGAAAGGATCAGTGGTTGAAGGCCTTGCTTGACTGTGAGGTAGAGAATAGTTAATTGGGAGATGGTTGGTCTTCTTGCTCCACTGCCTCGTGACTATGTGTTCATGGGAATACATAATGATAGTTTCAAGTTCTCCCCTAGTAAAGGTATGGTGAGGTGGAGTTATGGGTTCAAAACGGGTAGGACCTTGCTGAGTGGAGACCTAGGCAGGAGTATTTCCTGAATAAAACAAAGAATGTGAAGCTTGGTCGAGACGAACTTGATAAGAACTAATAGTGTGGGTTGTGTTTGATATAGGTGGATATCGGTAGCAACCCACCTATTCCAACTGGCTCAAAACAATCTTCTGACAGTTTACTATTTTTAGTAGTTTTTAGTTCCTAAACTTTCAGGGCCATTTTGAGGTCCTAAATGAAGTATTTTTGGGATATAGCACCTCACTAATAGCCAAAGGCTCTGATTGAGCCCCCAAAATGAATCTCCTTGATGATACTTTCCAATGAGATATCATGCACCCCAGACAAAGATCATATTCCAAAGTTACACCCCTGAGAAGTTGATACACCAAACTACCCAAAACGGGGTCCACAAAACTGTTGGCTTTTCATCTTTTGGGGTTAGGGTTCTGGATTTTATTTATGTTAAAAAGGAATTTGGAGCATCATTGTAATTATCATCTTCTTGTGAATGCAAGCAGCCATCACATATCTTCTCAGAGATAAGCTGCCACCATTCTAGCGAGTCTTTCACTATGTATTTCTACAGTTTTGTGCATTTTTCTCATTAATAGAAATTGTGTATTACGGTATCTCTATGTTTATGGTTATATATCTGATAAATATCTGTCATATTATTGGATATCTAATATATCTATGTACATTTCTTTATTGAATCTCCACTCTCATTTCTTGTCGAAAATAATCTGGATCGATGGTATTAGAGCAGGCTGCTCTTGATCATTTTTCAGTGCATGTCCCCGACGAGGTCCAAGTATAGAAAGTTGGGTCTCGAACTTGTCTCTCTTGAGGAAAATCTCTCTCGCACGCCCAAGAAACCCTCCATGGCAGAAGAAAAGAAAAACGATGGAGAAAAATATTCTATTAATCTGTTGCTTGATCAAGCTCTCACGTGATAGAGGGATGAAATGATGGAGAATTTTTCCCACATCTTTCAACGCCTGTTGATAAAAAAAGGTGTGTATTCATCAAGCTACCACTTTGGAGGCACCTTGACTTTCAAGGTACAAGTTAATTTTGATATTCCCATATTTGAAGGACACATAGATGCGGATGCCCTAGAAAAATGGTTAAATCTACTATAAGGTTATTTCTTTGTTCATAATTTCTCCGATAGTGAAAATATAACCTTCACACTCCTTAGGTCTCTCCCCCATGTCAAACATTAGTGGGAAACTTACTGAGAGGAAATTTCCACAGAGGATTCTGGAACATATGGGGCTGAGCCCACTTGGGATTTTTTTGTGGATGCAGTCAAGGAACAATATTACCCTATTGGAAACTATGACGACCAATACATGAGATGGACCACACTATGGAAAGAGAGGGGACAAGCAGTGCTTGAGTTCACCAATACCTTCCATACCTTGTGCACCAATCTGGGTATCAAAGACTCAGAGCGACATTTGGTTATGAAATACCGTGGGGTTCTACATAGATACATCCAAACTGAAATGGATTTTCTGGACATCTCATCACTAGGTGTTGCTATCGATATGTTGTCAAAATCGAGTAGAAATTTAGGCACTAGAACAAGCAAGAGTTCAGGTCTGCAAATACACAACAACCAAAGAATGATAAAGACAGCCCTAACAAACAACCTCCTGAAAACCATTCCAAGCCACAAGAAAAGAAGGGTAATGGAAAGACGAAGAAGGAAACTAGAAAATGGTGCGATTTACATAAAATCCCTTGGTACAACACCAATGAATGTCGCTCAAAACAATAATTGGTGGTCGAGATCAAAGATAAGGAGCCTAACTTTGATTCAGAATCTGATTCAGAAAAAACTGGTAGAAGACAGATCATTGACACAGACCCCACTGCTACTTTCATGACCACAGCAATTCAACCAGAAGAACCAACAGATCCTGAAGAGGGGGAGCGCCTCTTCCATTCAAATATTTCGGTGAAGGGGACCTTGTTGCATTTCATTGTTGATAGAGGAAGCCATAAGAACCTCATCTCAGTAGAGGTCGTCAGACAGTTGGGATTTTTGACAACACCACACCCACAACCATACAACATCGGGTGGCTTCTACAGGGACGAGACCTCCGTGTCATCCAAAAGTGTCGATTTTCATACAACATCTAGCCCTTCAACTATGGGGTATTATGTGATGTATCCTCACTAGATTTTTGTGATGTTCTGTTGGGCCAACCATATATGTGGAAGCACCATGCTATTTATGAGTCTCGACCCCGTAATGTCATTGTTACTCTGGGGGGTCATCTCTACAGGATACCAGAGGTAGTTCCAACTAATATCCCACCTAAAAAATTCCGCAAGGTAGTATCTCATACTACAAAATTCAGCTTCTTCACAACTTGTTCAAAATGTGAACAGAAGAACACCATTGTAGCCTCATTCCAAGCACCTTCTTTCCAGGATAAGCAAGTCGACAAGATTGAAGCAAAGCGCAAGGATTCCTTCTTCACATAGTCATCTCATGTCGCCAGACTGGTTAAAAAGTTCCAACCCTTCTAACCACAGGTTCATGACAACCTTCAACAAGTTAAGCAACACAACTTCTCCAGCAAGGCAATCAACTCATCAAGATGCAGATTCGACAAACGATTTTCCCCCTCCCCCGGGCACTCAACGCAATGGAGAACATTGCTTCCTAAGGAGGGATGATTGATCCAGGTGGATATCAGTGTCCACCCACCTATTCCAACTGACTCAAAACAATCTTATGACAATTTACTATTTTTAGCAGTTTTTCGGTTCCTAAACTTTCAGGGCCATTTTGAGGGCCTAATTGAAGTTTTTTTGGGATCGAGCACCTCAATGAAATCAAAAGGTTCTTGATGTTGTTCATAATAGACATCCAACGAATATATGGTCTTAGATCCTCTGTTTATCTATATATACTAGAAAAAATTTGGGTAGGTCTTGATGAGTATCATGCCATTCTGTGATCTTGTCATCCGCACTTTGATATTTCTAGTACTTTTCTTTTATGTTTTTCATCTGAAATCCTAATTTAAGTTGATTTGATTTGTTCTTCTATATTTTATTCAACACACAAAAGAATTTCTTTTGCATATCCTTGAGTTCTTCATTGACACTATTTTCCTTTTCCTTAATTGTCTCTAGGAACACAATTCCTCTTTTGTTTTCTTCTACCGTATTTTGCAAGAGATCATTTACTCGTTGCAGCTCTCGAACCTGGTCCTCTATCTTCCCATTGTACTTACTTGTTTCTAATTTTTCTCCTTTGAGTCTAGCTATTTCTTGGGCATGATTGGATTTTAGGTGCTCTATTTCTTCTTGATGCAGTTTCTGGCCTAAGCTAACCGTTTTCTAAAACTCTGTGTGCAATTCCTTTTCTCGAAGTTGTAATTTCTTCTGCAGTTCTTCTTTGTGTAATTGTTTTGTTGTCATGGCCTCTTTTCTGAACTATTTGTCCACCCATGGCAGCTTCTAGCTCAACTACCCTTGCTTTTGACATATCTAATGCTTATGCTACTTCATAAAACTAACATTACATTTGCACCAACGAAGGCATTAATAGCTAATGCTATCTGAATTGCATTTTTTTTTGGATCTGGACCTGTCTTCCATCTAATATCTTTTTCAAAAAATTCTTGATTTGTGCTAGCTCCTTCTCTTTTCCTCTTTGGCATCCTTTTTTCAATGACCTTGGTTTTGTCGCTATAATAATATTCCCCAACAACTACAACAACACATTCTACTCCAATATCTGGAGATGTAAATGAAAGATTACCTAGAATCGATGACATGAGAGTACATTCTTCTAATTGGATTGGGACCATGCTTGTGCTAAGATTTGTTGCTACATATTCAATCAATTGTTCTAGTTATTTTTGTTGTGAATTAACTATGTTTCTTTTCTCCTCCACTTCTTTATTTTTCCTTTCCTTATCTTGAGTATCCAACAATATTTGTTCTTCAACTAACTTCTTTTCATCTGAAACTAAGACTTTGTTTTTACTCTTATTTAATTGGGCCTGTTTCTTTTCGGCTTCTTCTTTCTTTCTCCATTTGTATCTTTCCTCAACTTCATCAACCTTTCTTGACCTTTCTGCATCGCTTTCCCTCTGTTTTTCTTCCATGGCTTCCCGATCTTCCTTATCCTACTTGAGTAATGGTTTGATTTTTTCTTGTACTAGAACCCTGGTCTCATCTTCTTGTTTTTGGAGTTTTCCTTTTGTTGGTTCATTTGGAATCCGTTATAGCACTTCTTCAAAATACAGAGCTCCTATGAAAATATATTTTGTGAAATTAGGTTCATGTATAACATGTTGGCAAAGATTGATACCCCTAATATGTTCATATACTATATTTTGAGGATCATGACCATTTTGGTTCCCAGTACATAAACATATCTCTTTTAAGGCTTCAACTTCCTTCTCAACATGTGGCTTGTTTAATAAAGAATACTTGCCTATGTGAAGTGGGAAGATAGGCCAATATTTCTTGTTCTTTTCATAAAATTAAGCAATGAATCCATTTTCAACTGTCTGGTAGGCTATTTCCATAGATAACAATTTATTGTGCACATACTTGGGTAGCAAATGTGGTGGTATGGTGGCCCCAAATATCCTAACATATGTATAGTGTTGGACATGGCTTTATGTTGTCATTGATGTCAACAAGGGTTAATATGGATTTATCATCTAGACAAGTATCATGATATACCAATTGCAGGAATCGATAGTAAAGAACAAAGAACAATGTTGATCGTTGGATCAAAATAAGAGCACGATTAGACGACAAAGAATGAAGAACAATGTTGATGATTGGATCAAAATAAGAGCACGATCATACCAGTAAAGAACAAAGAACAATGTTGATCTTTGGATCAAAATGGAACCACAATTCAACGACTCGGATTTTTTTTTTCCATGAGTCCGCTCCACACCCAAAAAAATGGCTAAGTATCATATTCTATCAATCAGACTCATACAAAGGATCACTTACAAATTTCTAAGTATGGTTCATTATGGAGGTGGAGGAAGATCGACATGCATTTTGATGAAACCCAAGAAGACATGTGAGTCCACGAGTCCGCAAGTCTGCAAACCCGAGAAGAATCACTTAATTTTTTTTCTAAGTATAGGTTCATTATGGAGGTAGAGGAAGTGGGGAGTAAATTTTGATGACACATGAGAAGACATGTGAGTCCGCAAACCCACCATGTAAAATAATTCTAAGTAAAAAGTCCATGTTTGAAATGAACGAGGACCGTCCACTCAACGGTTGATTAAATCCAAATTGTATATTTGTCTAAAGTGCCTAGATAATCCAATGTCGTCCACTCAACACTTGATCATATCCGAACCGTCAATCTAATTAAACGCCAAGATAAGCAATGAAAAGGAAGAAATGTGAATCTGTGAATCTGTGAATCATCCACTTGACAGTTGATTAAATCCAAGTCGTGGATCAGCCTAAAGCGCCTATATAAGAGAGGGTCGTCCACTCAACACTTGATCATATCCGAAACATCGATCTAATTAACGTCAAGATAAGCCCTGTGCATGGTTTCTCTCGGTCACAGACCAAGGTTATATGGAAAACATGAAGCAACGAAGGGTTAAAATGATGGATAGCACCTGGTTATAAGGTAAGGTCACCTGGTAAATAGAAAAAGTGCCTATAGGATAAAAACATAAAATAGGACTTGTGTCTTCCTCGTTTAGATGTTGGTCACAACATTTGGTTCTATGAAAAGGGGCCATGAGATTAGCACCCATCCATCTCGACGACAAAGGAAATGTACGAGAGAACATTAAAACGTTTGAAATTTGTCTATTAAAGAACCTAAAAGAGGGACGATCCATCAAAGACCAAGAGATCTAATCAGACAAGGAAAAGAGGGGTTCAATGTAACAACCCTAATTAACTGTGTAATTATTGTGAATGATAAATATTAATTTAATTAATTATTAAAATAACTTTATGGAGACTTTATTATAATATTATTAAAATTTGTAGATGATGTAATTAATGGGAGGGATAAGGTGGTTGAGGAATTAATGGGGGAGAAGGCAATTGGAGAAATGGATTCGACGAAGAGGGGAGAACTTGGAGAAGGGGATCTTTGGTTTTTTGGGATATTTTGGTTTTTGGGGAGGTAAGAAAATTTGGGAGGAAGAAGGAGGAAGAGAGGAAAGAACAATTTTGTTGGAACAATTTTGCTTGAGGACTCTCACAGGGGCACAATTGTTGCTGGGAATTTTGGGCTTGGGGGCCAGGAAACCGTAAGGATTCCTGGAGCTAGGGAGCCGAAGAGGCTATTCCTAGTTGGATGGGAGGTTAATACTCAGTTTGGGCAGGATCAATATCATCAACAACATCATCAACTAGGAAAGGGATAAAACACTAAGCTTCAGGTTGAGGTAAATACCTTATGCATTTTCTTATTGTTTTTATCATTATATTGTTGTTAATCATTATATTGTTGTTAATTATTATACTATTGTTAATTATTATATTGTTGTTAGTATGTTGTTAGTATGCTACTAAACTGTCAATTATTATGCTGGAACAATAATTAAAGAAGTAGGTTAGACATAATTTATGTATTTATATTTATTTTTATGAGGCTCTATATATTCAGGCCTTACAAATGGTATCAAATCACGGTTTCAAAAATGAAACCTAGGGATTACCCATCCTCATAACTGAAATATTATGATATATGTTCTATAAACAACCCATAAAAACATGGATATGCAACCCTGAAACCCTTTAATCACAACTAGTAAATAACCAGAAATAATCTAGAAAAAAATAATTTATATATATATATATATA
>ML811544.1:32996-50382 GCA_009831015.1 Picea engelmannii | reverse complement strand
GAAATGGAGAGATAACATGAAAATAACCATGAAATGTATATGAACATTTCATGAACTTATTTACCTGTACAAGTGAAATCCTTGAAAGGAGATATATAAACAGAAATAATTATATATATATAATAAATTATTGGGCCCAAGGCTTCCAACCAATAATCCAAGTCAAGCCAACACAACAACCATGCGCCAATCCAAACCACAAAGGAGAGGAGAGTATATGTGAACAACGCATGCGCCAAGCCAAACCAAGCATCAACTTATCAAAGCCTAGTGACCAAAGAGCCAAGCCATGACCAAGGGAGAAACCAACCACGAGGTGGAGAGACCACAAGGGGCCATGGTTCCTCCAACACCCATCCAAGACACCAAGGGGTAGTGCTCTTTTGCCCCAACTCCACGCAACCCATGTGCACTATCACAACATACAACACAAAGCCCAACGCAAGCACCAAGCCCGAGGGGTAGCCTTTGGCTCATGTAAAATCATTGTGCATATGCCCAATATCCAAGTTCAACCAGCATGTCATTGAAATCCACCAAACACCGAGAGCTACAACATCAGAAATTATTCCCACCGAATGGCCATTGGTCCATATCTACTGGACTATGCAACCATTAAGCACAACGTCCAATCCAGCAAGGCATGCATACAACACCAAGACAAGCCAAGTCACTTGCACAACACGTCAAATCTCTTTGTACACAACAACAAACACAAAGCCAAAAACCAAACACAAGTCAACATCCAAGACTGAGCGCTAAGCTACGAGGAGGAGCCCACGAGGGACACTGCTTTGCTCAACGACCAAGCACCCAACACAACACATAACTTACCACAAAGTCATCGCCTGAGCCATCTAGTTCCAAACCATCGCAGGAAGGAGCCACAAGGGGGCATTGAATGCATGACGCGTCCAACGAAGCCGCCTTGGAGGAAGGAGCCCGTTGGTTCCTCCAACTCCTAGCCAAGTATCGAAACCCCAACCCCTTGCTATAGTCCTCCGCTTTGTCAAGCCCATGACATCTTGTGAAATCAATAGCATGTGGTGCTCATTGCACTGTTGCCATTGCAGAGTGGGGGGGGGGGAGAAATCTCGATCGCAATTGCAGAGTGGGAGAGGCGGCAAAAGAAGGAAAATTGTGCGAGCAAGACTCTGGGTGTAGGGTTTAGGTAATGAGAGCAGGGGGGCACGTGGGCCTCATGCAAGGACCCACGATGCCCGACTTTAATTATTGTAAATTATTTTAAATTTAATTATTTTTCTTTTATTTTAATTATTTTCTTTTAATTCTTTTAAATTTTAATTATTTTAAACATTCTTTTAAATTTTAATTGTTTTAATTTATTTTAAATTATTTCAAAATTTTAATTATTTAATAATAAAACTCAAACTATTGTTATTAAACCTAAAAATGATTAAAATAAAACTAAAGTGATTAATTAATGTTAATATGTACTTAATTATGATACTAATAATAATATTAATTTTATGGATTAGATTAAATGTGTTGATTAAGACTATTGAAACTTAGGTTAAAGATTAGTCTAGGTTATTGGGTTATAATAATTAATCAACATTGTATTTAAAACACTTTAATTAGTTTTCAAATCTCTAAAGACTTAAGGAGGTAAGTGACACTTATTGGCGGGTACCTCGCAATGCTAACATAGTTGGCAAGGCAAGGGAGTTATCAACTTATTTGAACAAAGTTACCAAGCTTAGAGGATTTCGACCCCAATCTTTAGCCACTTACCCTAAAGAGAGTAACGTCTGTTTACAGACAAGTAAAAAAAACTTACGCCTAACCCTATGTTTACAAGTATAAGTTGAGCAAATGTGAACTGCCTTAGACTCTCTGACAAACATTTGGTTTGATGCAGATTCAATTATTCTAGATGGTTAGGACTCGGGGAAATTGAGGCCAAGGGGCATCATCGTAAGCACCGCCAACGCCAGCGCTGCCACCACATTCGCCTGAATTAGCTCTCATTTTACACTCTTTGGAGGCTATTAATGAGAATTTAAAGGGGCGTCAATCAATAGATGTTGAAGTGGAACCCCCACCATCTGGAGTGGGTAACCATGAAGTGTCGAGGGACTCAGAGGGAGGACCTCCACCCGGGGACATCACCAAAGAACTACAGAAGATCAAACTCCTAGAGTTTGTCAAGGGCGTGCAAGTGAACGTACAGAGGCATGGTTGGAAGGAATGACACGATGTTTCTACTTAAGAGACTATGCTTCCACATCAAAGGAGAAAATAACAATATTTCAGTTGAGGGACATTGCCTTGAACTGGTGGGGTAACCTGGAGAGGTAGTTGCACCTTACCCCAGACACCGTCTCATGGGAACTTTTTGAGGAAAGGTTCTAGAGGAAATATTTGCCAGCTTACTACGAGGAACAACAGGTGGGAGCATTTCATGCTCTAGTTCAGAGAAACATGACTGTGGAAGAGTACGAGATCAGGTTCATGAAGTTGGTAAAATATGTCTCGTACATGGATACCGATCAACGACAGGCATAACGTTTTTTGTATGGGTTAAACCCTAAGATAAGGGACATGGTACGTATGTGGAAACCGTCGTCAGTAGCGGAAGTAGTTGAAAATGCACGTTATGCAGAGGAGCATATGAGCTTAAACGAAGGTATGAGATTGACCTTTCCATAACATCTTGGATTAGTGGGGAAGGCCCCTAGGACCTTCTCCAGGGGAGGGAGCTCTAGGCCGCCTCCTTATGGTAATATAGTCGCACCTAAGATAGTTTCTACAGGTATTTCAATGGAAGCGAGTGAAACATCCCACTCATCACCAACGATGCAGGCAGGTCCACGACCTTCTCAGGGAGCAACAAGTAGGGGCAGGGGATCCAAGGGAAGGAACTCATTTCTAAGACCGTCACAGGGTAGTGCGTAGGTTCCATCTCATGTTACATATTGGGGATGTGGAGGACCCCATTACCAGCGTGACTGCCCATAGTTGAAAGCATGATTTGTGCATAGAGAAGGAAAGGCCCCAATGGGAAGAGCAAGTAGTAGCTGCCAGATTTATGCAGCGGTTAATAATCGCCAGGAAGAACATCAATCCACGAAGGTGGAGTCATCATGTATGCTAAATCATGTCAATGTTAAAATTTTATTTGATTCTGGTGCTACATATAGTTTCATTTCACCATCTACATTAGAAAAGTGTGGGTTGGCAACCTACGAGCATGATGACTTTAAACATGTCAAGATGACTTCGGGGGAAAAACAAGCGGTAGGACCTAGCATTGATAATTGTCTAATAGAACTGGGAGTGTGTACTACTAGGTTGAAGGTATACGTCACTGCTCTAGGGACGTATGACCTAATCATTGGAATGGATTGGTTAGAATCCCATCGAGCTATGGTAGATTTTTTTGTGAAAAGGGTGCTTTGTGTTGACGATGAAGGAAGGCCAGTAGAGATCAACGGTGTACGGAGGAAGGTGTTTCTATGCTTTATCTTGACCATGAAGGTTAAGCATTACATGAGGCAAGGGTGTTGACTATATGTACTGGAAGAAGTCAATGAATGGAAAGGACCCTCCTTGGATCAATACCCAGTATTGTCGGAGTTTAAGGATGTTTTTCCAAAAGAGTTTCCAAGGTTACCTCTTGAGAGCGATATTGATTTTACCATTGAGTTAAAACTTGGTGCATAGCCAATTTCCAAGACTTCGTATAGGATGAAAGCGACAAAAATTTGTGAGTTGCAGATGCAGTTGAAATAACTACTCGAATTAGGGATAATAAGGCCTAGTGTCTCACCTTGGGGTGCACCGATAATTTTTGTGAAGAAGAAGGATGGTTCCTTACGACTATGTATAAATTACAGGGACTTGAACCATGCTGCAATGAAAAATAGGTACCCAATGCCACAGATAGATGATCTCTTTGACAAGATGAAAGGAGAAATCGTGTTCTCAAAAATTGATTTTTGATTAGGGTATCACTAGTTAAGGATTAAGAAAGGCGATATTCCTAAAACTACATTTCGAACTCAGTTTGGGCATTACAAGTTCATTGTAGTACCTTTCACTTTGATCATTGTGCCAAGAGTATTCATGAGCATCATGAATGGTGTATTCTGGAAGTACTTAGACCGCTTTGTACAGGTCTTTCTAGATGATATCCTCATCTATTCCAAGAACGAAAGAGAACATGAGGAACACTTACAAGTGGTGTTGTCCTGCCTTAGAGAGAACAAATTGTATGGAAATTTGTCAAAGTGTTCTTTCTTCAAGAAAGAAATTCACTATTTAGGTCATATCATTTCTAGTGAAGGAATCTCTATGGACTTAGAAAAGGTAAAGGCCATTATGGAATGGCCAGTGCCGAAAAATGCTCATGATGTGAGAATCTTCATGGGGCAAGCAGGTTATTACTGGAGATGTGTGGAAGGGTTCTCTAAAATAGTGAAACCCATCACCACTCTACAACACAAGGGGGTCAGGTATGAATGGAAAGAAGAATGTGATAGTGCATTCATCGAGCTTAAGAGGTTACTAACCAGTGCACCAATTCTACGAGTGTCAGAAATGGAAAACTACTTCACAATCTGCACGAATGCCTCGAAGCAAGGGTTGGGGGCCGTGCTAATGCAGGATGGAGGAGTGATAGCATATGTGTCAAGGAAGTTGAAGAAACATGAGGAGATTTACGCTACTCATGATTTAGAGATGGCAGCTGTAATGCCAGCTCTGAAAATTTGGAGGCACTATCTAGTGGGGCGAAATTTTGAGCTCAAAATGGACCATGAAAGTTTAAAACATCTCTTCACTCAAAGGGATCTCAATGCCAGAAAAAGGTGATGGAGTGAGTTTATGAGTGAGTATGAATTTGGAATTTCATACATCAAGGGAAAGGAGAATGTGGTCGTGGATTCCTTGAGTAGGATACCATGTGTCTTCTCTTTGGTACCCTTAAAAGTTAATTTGAGGGAGCGTGTGTTGATGCAACTCCTTGGAGATAGTTGGTATTTAAAGGTTACTTCAACCCTCCAGAGTGGGAGGAAATTGGACCCAAAGAATGAAGGAGATAGCCTGGAAGCAGATGGTCTATTAATATATCAAGGAAGGATGTACATCCCTGAAGGTGGGGATATTAGAAGCATCATACTGAAGGAAGCCCATATGGCACTTTATTGTGCACATCCAGGTGTGAAGAAAATGTACGCAGACATGAAAAATATTTTCTTCTGGGTAGGCATGAAGAATGATGTAGTCCATTTCGTTGCCAAGTGCCTAGAGTGTCAACAAGTGAAATCCAACCACCACCACCCAACATGTCTCCTACAACCACATGATGTCCCTATGTCATTTCTATGGATTTTGTTGTGGGATTGCTGCTCACATCGCATAGACACAATGTCATTCTTGTGATAGTTGATAAGTTGACCAAGAGTGCTCATTTTATTCTGGTTAGAGACATGTACAATGTCACTGATGTGGCATGCTTGTTTGTAAGTGAGGTCATCCGTTTGTATGGGATACCCAAGAAGATGATTTCAGATAGGGACTCCAAATTCACTTATAGGGCTTGGACAAGTTTGTAGTCAACGTTCGAGACTCAATTGAACTTAAGCACAACTTATAATCCTAAAAAAAATGGGAAAACTGAGAGAGTAAATCAGGTTATGAAAGACATGCTTAGGATGTATGTTATGGATAATCAAACCCATTGGGAGAAGTACCTACCTTTGGTAAAGTTCGCCTACAATAATGGTTTTCATAGCTCCATTGGAATGCCACCATACAAAGATCAGTATGGAAGTCCATGCAGAACACCGTTGAGTTGGGAAAGGTTAGAAGACCAAGTGACAGTTGGGCCATAATTGATTCAAGATATGGAGGAACAGGTGATTCATATTAGGCAGAGACTAAAGGAAGCACAAGATAGATAGAAAAGCTATGTTGATGCACATAGGACTGACCAAAGTTATAAAGTGGGAGATAAAGTTTTCATTTGTATCAGGCCTAATAAGAGTACCATTCGGTTTGTGAAGGGGACAAAGTTGTCACCTCGATTTATAGGACTGTTCAAAATCCAAGAGAGAATTGGACCCATTTCCTATCGTCTTGTACTACCACCCCACTTGCATAAAACTCATAATGTTTTTCATGTATATGTTCTACGTCATTATGTTGTTGACGAATCTCATAAACTGAATCAGAAGGAATTGCAAGTATCGGACGCGGGAACCCTCATGGTAGAACTGTTACGCATATTGGACCATAGGGTCCGACAGCTCAGGAACCATATGGTAGACCATGTTAAGTTCCAATGGGACAAGTATATCCCATGATCTACTACTTGGGAGGATGCCGAGACATTACGACGAGATTACCCCTCACTTTTTTGACCACCTCTAGAATATGTTTCTCGAAGGTTGGGTGTATGTAATGCCACCTTTTGACTTAGACAACTAGAATTACCTAAGGCCTAATCACCTTTATTTTCTATTCACTGTGAAGCTATTAATGATACACTTGAAATTTTAAGACGTATGAACCTATGTGAATATCAATTCTATGAATGTTTAACATTATTCGAATGATGATGGATATTATGCAATCTATTATGTGAATGAAAATTCTATGAATGTTTAACGTTATTTGAATAATGATGGATATGATGCAATCGATTATGTGAATGACAATTATATGAATGTTTAGCGTTATTTGAATGATGATGGATATGATGCAATCTATTATGTGAATGTCAATTCTATGAATGTTTAACGTTATTCGAACGATGATGGATATTATGCAATCAATTATGTGAATGACAATTCTATCAATGTTTAACATTATTTGAATGATGATGGATATGATGCAATCTATTATGTGAATGTCAATTCTATGAATGGTTAACGTTAATTGAATTATGGGGATATTATGCGGTCTATTTCTAACTTGAAAATTTTGACATTTAAAGTTGTTGGTACATGGATACTGAATTGAGATTATGGTTGAATGCATTTACATGATGATAATGCATAGATATGTATGAGTTTGTGTTATAGACTAATCTGCAGGTCAATGGGCTATGAAATAGTCAAAGGATATTGATAATAAAAGTTGATGTCATGAACACCGACCGAGAAACAATATGATATGAATCTTTGTATGTGAAATTATGTTGGTTCAAATGATTTGATATGATATATGGACCAGTGCAGATTTTCAGGTGGTGAGACTACCTAAAACTGAATATACGATGACAAAATTCCCAGCAACACAGTGCCACTGTATATTCCATGGTAGGGTGTGGACCCTAGTCTTATTAGGAGGGGTGGATGCATTTTCCATCGTGTATCCTCTGAAACCTGGAGTCATGGGAGGATGGTGTTAGCTCATGCTTCCCTAGACATGTGATGATGACTGTCAGTTGCCTGCTGGGGAAGCTTGGTCAAGAGAGTGGCACTTCCACTTACGGGTTCTATTTGGAGTTAGGTCAATATAGTTGATGCTCTAAGGTAGTCCAGCAGAGGAAGGATAGGGATGGAATACATAAGTAAGTTAGGGAGGAAAGATGAATAGAAATAGTTGAGAGTGTATGGAGATTTTTCCTTATAGAGAAATTTATTGTTTTCCCCTTTTGAAAATAAAATATGTATATATGTATATTCGTAATTACTTAACTGAACTACAATTGTCTAAATGAACGTTGTTGTGCTAAATTATTGTAATTGAGGGATTTTGCGAACATTTTGATTGGTTTATTATCTTTTATGAAATGAATGGTCTTGTTGATTGGATTGGACACATACAATAATTACTATAGGTGTGATAATTGTTGTCATTGGTACATGTGAGTCTTGCATGTGCTAGCTACACATGCATTTCTTGCACATGTACACTAGTATGTATAAGTTCTTTTTTGCTTACTGATAATGTTGTTTATTTGATGTGGATGTATGAACCAAGTGTCATTACCCTTGTATTGCAAATTACTCTAACTCTGGGACGAAGTTTCTTGAAGGGTGGGTGTATGTAACAACCCTAATTAACTGTGTAATTATCGTGAATGATAAATATTAATTTAATTAAGTATTAAAATAACTTTATGGAGACTTTATTATAATATTATTAAAATTTGTAGATGAAGTAATTAATGAGAGGGATAAGGTGGTTGGGGAATTAATGGGGGAGAAGACGGTTGGAGAAATGGATTCGAGGGAGGAAGATAAGGGAGAGGGGAGAACTCGGGGAAGGGGATCTTTGGTTTTTTGAGATATTTTGGTTTTTGGGGAGGTAAGAAAATTTAGTAGGAAGAAGGAGGAAGAGAGGAAAGAACAATTTAGTTGGAACAATTTTGCTTGAGGACTCTCATAGGGGCACAATTGTTGCTAGGAATTTTGGGCTCGAGGGCCAAGAAACCGTAAGGATTCTTGGAGCTAGGGAGTCAAAGAAGTTGTTCCTAGATGGTTGGGAGGTTAATACTCAGTTTGGGCAGGATAAACATCATCAACAACATCATCAACCATGAAAGGGATAAAACACTAAGCTTCAGGTTGAGGTAAATACCTTATGCATTTTCTTATTGTTGTTATCATTATATTGTTGTTAATCATTATACTTCTGATAATTATTATACTGCTTTTAATTATTATACTATTGTTAGTATGTTGTTAAACTGCCAATTATTATGCTCGAACAATAATTAAATAAGTAGGTTAGAAAGAATTTATATATTTATATTTATTTTTATGAGCTTTGTATATTCAGGCCTTACATTCAAAAATGTAATTGAATAGATTTTGTAAAAAAATAAAGGAAGAAAGTTGTTATTAAAACAACATTGTTTAAATGAAGAGGTGCAATAATACATTATTAACAAATACGCTGGTTCAAATTTTATACTTGTTGGAAGACTATATAAACCTGAAAATATGGTGGAAGGAAGAAGTCTATGTGGTCTAATTCAGAAGATCAAAACACAGACATAGTCTAAGGAAGATCTTGAAATATTCACATGAAGTGAGGGTGGAAGGGAGGAGCAAGGGAGGATTGCAGTCCTCTATAGATTGATGCCTGAAACAGGTAGTTGGTGCTTCCTAGAGTTGGTGCTCTAAACAAGGAGTTGGTGCTCTAAAGAGGGAGTTGGTGATTCCTAGAGTTGGTGCTCTAAATAGGGAGTTGATTCTTCCTAGAGTTGGTGCTCTAAACAAGGAGTTGGTGCTTCTTAGAGTTGATGCTCTAAACAAGGAGTTGGTGCTTCTTAGAGTATGTGCTCTAAACAGGGGATTGGTGTCTCCTCGAGTTGGTGCTCAAAAGAAGAGACATTAGTGTCTCTTATACATTGTAACTTGTACTTTTTGTGATTGTTAAAATTAATTTATGTTTTCAGTACATTCTTGTTGATCAATTGTTGTGATTAATAAGTTTAATAATTAATTATTATTAAAATATTGGAAAAAGAAGCAATACTGATTCACCCCCCCCCCTCTGAGTATTGGATAATATTTCAAAAATTGGTATCAGAGCGATTTCCTTCATGACATTCTAACCACTTGAAGGCAAATTCTAAGAAATCCAGTCGATCAACAAAAAGGAATGTCCTCCAATAGAGCACCATTGTTAAAAGGAAATGATTATTCATTTTAGAGTATAAGGATGAGAAGTTATTTGATGGATCTTGGATGTGATATTTGTCTATCTGTGGTAAATGGTTACATTGCACCAACTACTGCATCTTTAGATACTGCTGAAAAGAAACTCTGCAATGATAATTCAAGGGTTGTTAATGCAATTTTGGGTGGATTAGCAAATCCAATATTTGTAAACGTGATGCACTGTAAATCAACAAAAGAAATTTGGGACAAACTTAAAGTCATATATGAAGGAGATGGAAAAGTTATGCAAGAAAAAATTCAAACATACAAAGGGAAGTTTGAGAGTTTGAAGATGAAAGAGGAAGACAACATTGCAGAATATTTTCAAAGACTAGATGAAATAGTCAATTCAATCAGAGCATTGGGAGAAGAGATAGAAGACACAATTATTGTTCAAAAGATGTTGAGATCATTTCCAATGAAATATGATGCCAAGATATCTACATTGGAAGATCGAGAAGACCTTCACAAACTTACAATGGATGAACTTCATGGGATCCTTATAGCCTATGAAATGAGAACCATGCAAGAAAGGTCATCAAAAGGAGAAACAACCTTCAAAGCATAAAAAACAACAAAGAACCATGAGCATGTGCCAGATGAAAATCACTCAAACATATCAGATGAAGAAGAGGCTAACTTCATAAGGAAACTCAAGAAAGGGTCTGGAAAATACAAAGGGAAGTTACCTTTCAAATGCTTCAGCCGTGGAAAAATTGGACACTTTGCTAACAAATGTTCTTATCCCAAGGAGGATAGTGATGATGAAGAAACCTATAACCCTCAAAAGGGTAAAATTGGAAACAAGAAGAAACTATACAAGAAAAAAAAGAACTTTTACTCCAAAGAAGACAATAGTTCATCTGACATGAGTGAAGATGACGAGACATATCTTCTATTTATGTGAATATAAATTCAAAATAATGTTGTTGATGACAATGAAGAAAACTCTAAAGTTGAAGGAGAAGTAAACCTTGAAGAAGAAATTATTAGTGCTCTTGAAGAACCGAGGAAGTATAAAAATAAGATCAAGTTGTTGAAAGAACGAAGTGGAATATGTGGATACTAAAGAACAAATTGCATATATATTCACAAAAACTTTACCTAGAAGTACTTTTGAATACCTTAGACAAAAATTGGGGGTAATCTCCATATCTAATTAAAATTTCACAAGCTTCAAAAAACAAAAAAGGGAGTACATGGACATGGGGAGTGTAATCTCAGGGGGAGCAAATAAATGTCCCTTATTTCATTGTTGTCAAAGGGGGAGAATACACAATAAAACTTAGTTAAAACAAAGAGTTTTTACTTTGTTTCCATCAATTCCAAAGGGGGAGAATGTTGGACATGGTGTTATGTTGTCATTGATGTAAACGAGGGTTAATATGGATTTATCATCCAGACAAGTATCCTACTATACTAGCTGCAAGAATCGATAGTAAAGAACGAAGAACAATGTTGATCGTTGGATAAAAATAAGAGCATGATCGGACAGTAAAGAACGAAGAACAATGTTGATCGTTGGATCAAAATAAGAGCATGATCGGACGATAAAGAATGAAGAAAAATGTTGATCGTTGGATCAAAATGGAACCATGATTCGACAATTCAGATATTTTTTTCCCGCGAGTCCGCTGCACACCCCAAAAATGACTAAGTATTATATTCTATCAGTTGATGTCATATAAAAAATCACTTAGAAATTTCTAAGTATGGTTCATTATGGAGGTGGTAGAAGATAGGCATGCATTTTGATGACACCCGAGAAGACATGTGAGTCTGCAAACCTGAGAAGAATCAATTAATTTTTTTTCTAAGTATAGGTTCATTATGGAGGTAGCGGAAGTGGGGTGTGCATTTTGATGACACCCGAGAAGAAATGTGATTATGTGAGTCTGAGAGTCTGCAAACCCGTCATGTAAAATAATTCTAAGTAAAAATTCCATGTTTGAAATGAATGAGGATCGTCCACTCAACGGTTGATTAAATCCAAACTGTAGATCTATCTAATGCACCTAGATAAGCCAAGGTTGTCCACTCAACACTTGATCATATATGAATTGTTGATCTAATTAAATGCCAAGATAAGCAATGAAAAGGAAGAAATGTGAGTCTGTGAGTCTGTGAACCATCCAATCGATGGTTGATGAAATCCAAGTCATGGATCAGTCTAAAGTGCCTATATAAGTCAGGGTCATCCACTCAACACTTGATCATATCCGAAATGTCGATCTAATTAACGTCAAGTAATCCCTGTGTGTGGTTTATCTTGGTCACAGACCAGGGTTATATGGAAAATATGAGGCAACGAACGGTTAAAATGATGGCTAACACCTGGTTATAGGGTAAGGTCACCTGGTAAATAGAAAAAGTGCCTACGAGATAAAAACATAAAACATGCCTTGTGTATTTCTTGTTTAGATGTTGGTCACAACATTTGGTTCTATGAAAAAGGGGCCACAAGATTAGCACCCATCCATCTCGACAACACAATAAATGTACCAGAGAACATTAAAAGGTTAAAAATTTGTCTATTAAATAAACTAGATTACAACGATGAAGTATGAGATTTAAATAAAAGAGGGACGATCCATCAAAGACCAAGAGATATAATCAGACAAGGCAAAGAAGGGTTCAAATATGTAATTGAATAGGTTTTGTAAAAAAATAAAGGAAGAAAGTTGTTATTAAAACAACATTATTTAAAAGAAGAGGTGCAATAATATATTATTAAAAGACACACTGGTTCAAATTTTATACCCGTTAGAAGACTATATAAACCTGAAAATATGGTGGAAGGAAGATGTCTCTATGGTCTAATTCAAAAGATAAAAACACAGATAGAGTCCAAGGAAGATCATGAAATATCCACATGAAGTGAGGGTGGAAGGGAGGAGCAAGGGAGGATTGTAGTCCTCTACAGGCTGATGCCTGAAACAGGTGCTTCCTAGAGTTGATGCTTGCTAGAGTAGGTGCTCTAAACAGGGGATTGGTGTATGCTTGAGTCGATTCTCAAAAGAAGAGAGATTGGTGTCTCTTATACATTGTAACTTGTACCTTTTGTGATTGTTAAAATTAATTTCTATTTTAGTACATTTGTGTTGATCAATTCTTGTCATTAATAAGTTTAATAACTAATCATTATTAAAATATTGAAAAATAAGCAAACTTTTTGGATGGAGGGAGGCTTGTCCTGATGGAGGAGGCCCCAGTGCTTGAGAGGGAGGCCTTTGGAGGCTCAACATTTCATCTCCAAGCTCAACAATTTTCTAAAAGTGCCAAAACATTGCCCTAAGGGGGTGATGCCATGCTTCTTTAGGGTTTCTTATGTGAATTTTAGGGTTAAATTTGAATTTAATATTTTAAAGGGGAAAATTAAGGTTCGTTGACCCTTTACTTTGTGGTTTACCCTAAATTTAAGTGGACAAACACTTTTAGGAGCATTTGTATAAATAAGAATCATTTCATTTCATTTTAATCATAGCTCTCCCATTTGGAGAAGATTCCTTGGCTGAAGTTTGCGCCCTTTTTGGGAAATTTTACTTGTCTTTCTTTGATACTTTTGCTTGTGATGGTTTATCTTGGCTATTGGATGAAGAGGTGATGCACTATCTCTTGTGGAGGCTTATTCTTGCATTTGTGGTGGAATTTTCTTGGTTAAGGAGAGTTTATCTTGTTAGTGCTTGAACTAGGTAAGGAATATTTGTTTTATTATTGCTTCTTTCTTGGTTACAAGGTTAATTTGCTACGCTCTTGGGGAGTATAAGGGCATATGCCCCACTAAGCCTATCATAATTTTCTTGGATAAATTGTTTTACAAGGGTTACAAGGAGAAGTAAAAGGGCTTACACGCTCCTAGTAGTTCCTTGCTAGCCTTGATTGCCTTAGGGAGTAAAAGGGTTTACACCCCTAAGGAAGTGTTAAGGATAGATCTTTCATTAAAGGAATCCATGACCCAAAAGTTCAAGGCACTAATCTCTTTCATTGTAGAAATAAATCATTGCATTAGTATACGTGAAATCACAAGATATTGAAATTGTTTAAATTGGAATCTTTGCTTGGTGCTTTAGGCTTGCTAAGGCCACGAAGACGTTATCTTTGGATAGGGATTCATTATTGGTGTAATAACTTAAAAGCCACAAACATTAGGGATGCACAAAAATACTTCATAACTTTCAAACTTACTCATTTTCTAACCGTCAAAGTTTTCTAGAAAGCTACCAAATTAATCTACTAGTTGTTGTGCTTCTTTTGGGTGGTTTGCTTGCAAGTTTGGGTGGTTGGATTTTTTTGTTGTAGCACTTGTTTTCTACAGCCATAAGGCTGCAATAATATCCCTTAAATACTTGTATATAACAACCTTTAATTGTTTCTAAAGTCTTGTGCTATCATACTTGAGTTACACTAGTAATTGCTAGTTAGTCTCTTACACATTTTATTGGACTTGTAGTGACTTCTTTAACATCTCTTCTAATCATTTAATTGCTGATTTATATCATTATATACTTCTGCTAATTGGGAAAACAATCTTCACTTGCTTTTCCATTAGATTATTGGGCTTGTATCTTGTGTTTTCTTGTGTCTTGGGCAGGTACAACAATATTTTGTAGGAACTCAAGCACTTGGCAACCATTTTCCATCTTTGAGACTTGTTTACAATACATTCTCCACTTAGTACTTTTGACCTATAGGGGTATCACTTCCATAACCTCATTTTCCATATCATTTCCCCTTAGGGTCACCCAAGATTCCCCCCTTGTGTTGGATTTATCCTTCACTAAAGCAAGGGGAGGGTTTATCTAAGGTGACATTGGGCATACTCTACCACAGTTATCACCATCTCGTGGATTGGGTCGGACTTTGCCCAACCTACAATTTGTGTGATAAAAATGTGAATTTAGTATTATCTTGGTTAATCGTCTTGAATTTATTTTGTAAAGGTTCATTGTATTGATATAAGCTAGTTTAATAGGTTAAATGAATTCAAGTTACAACAATTCATGCAAAACTTTCCCAAGCTCTTCATTGTGGCTTGATGGATACATGGTCTTTACCAAGGTTACAACATTAAAATCAAAACCCAATTTATAGTTTTCCAACTATAATTTCAATTCCCCCCACCACATTTTGTAATTCATCATAACATTATTGAGCACTTACATTTGGAGGTTTTGTAATGGGTCAGATATTAGCCTCAAGATGACACAAATTTAGAGTCGATGATGTTACAAGAATCAATAAGTGCCACCACAACCTTCGACCTTGCCACTTACTCTAAAAGTATGATATTGGGATATCCCTAACATGGATGCGATGTAAACTATTGGAATCTCTTATTGTTCTTGTTTATGAGTTGGAAATTTCCTCAACTTTTTCTAATTCCTTTCGATCACTATTAAACACTTCCAATTGTTCATCTAAAATCTCAATAGTGTGGATCCTTCTAGGGGCTATGCACTTGTATCTGTTAGACCACTTGTAGATGTAATTAAACCAAATCCCTTTGGAGCATAATTGACAATAGTAGTATGATTTACCACTTTATCTTTGGGTTATCCAAAAATGGGGATACGAGGCGAGTTGGATTTTACGATACCTTTTGGATATTTCATTGCTACCAAAGAGGTCTTGGAGGAGGATCATGTTCCAAAGTGATTCCTTGTAACCTATAAATAAGTTGATGCTTGTTGAATAGACTCCTCAAGGGAAACAAGCTTCAAAACCTCTCTCTCTCTCTCTCTCTCTCTCTCTCTCTCTCTCTCTCTCTCTACAAGCAAGTTGGAATGGACGAACTCTTTGGAATAATACACTAGGGTGTTTTTTTCTTCATATATTGTAGGACATGTTAACCCCCATTTCTAGGGGTAACTAAGGAGATATGTCTCGAGGCCCTCAAGTTGCAGACAGGGAGTATCGAAAGACAGATCAGCAGGAAGAGACCCACATCACACCACTCGTCACCATGAGATCGATGGCTGCACCATTCACCACACCAGCTTGGATCACAGAGGAAAACAAGTCTTGCTCCATGAGGTAACAAGTCCAGTGTTGTGGTGAGTGTCATTTTAATAAATGAAGCATTTGAATATGTTGCAAAGGGTTCTTCCTTGATTTTGAAAACATTTTCTTGTAAATTATGCTCTTTTCCTTTTTTCACCTTGGTGGTTGACATTGTTGTCTTAGTAAGTGGTCACCCTCGAGGAAAGGGTTTCTACTGGGGGGTCCCCTTGATGAGTCATCGTACCACTCCCACACATACTTTCCACTTTCTATGCTTCTTTCCCTTTGTTTCCTCATCTTTTGGTTTTTCAGGCCACATTGACTCAAGAAGGTCTTGTACCTCATTTCATAGGAAGAAGGGGCTAAAGGCCCATAGGCTTGTAGCTGGAAAAAGATAAAATCCAATCATAAAACTTATAGATACTCGCCTAGGGACCCCGAGAACAATAAAATGTTTCTCGCAAAAAAATAAGGAACCCATAAAATAATAACTAATTGAACATGCCAACCAAGGTAGAGTATGCGTGGGCAATGTTTTTCATGCTTAGGTAGAAGTCCCACACATCATATTCAACTTGGGGAAGCACAATGTGACCAAGGTAGAGTTAAGGTGGGAAAGATTTTTCCTACTTAGGTATAAGTCCCACTTTAGCTTCAACTTGGGAACACTCTAATAAATTAAATGTCAAAAGGGCTTGGAAAAATCATGCATCATGGGAAAAGGGTAGCACACCCTCTACAAAGACACCCATAAATGAGACAATATGAGCCCTTGTATGTCAAGAAAATCCATTCCCAAAAGTATTACCCCTATCCACCTCATACTCTTCACATGACTCAGAGAGGGTCCACCTGTAAAACATTCCTTGACTTGGGGAATGATTCACCCAACAGGTCACCATGACAACCCTCCCATATCTAAATTTGGCAAGTTTCATATGGTCTTTGAGAATTTGTTTATTTTGAGAGGGGGGATTTGATGCACATGTTTGAGTGGTTCTTTTATTATATATGGCTTTCTTGACATGATGCATGTGACTTGTGAGCCCTTGGAGGGAAAAGTTTCTTGTCTTTGCAGGGCCTTGGCAGGTGGAAAGACATTTCATGGAGGCACGATGTCACTTGGACCTTCGCTTGGGGCATGAATCCCACAAGATGGATGATGCGTCCTTACTACTTGGAAACATGGATGAGGGACATTTCCTTTGGAGGAACTTGAGGATCCCTTGCAGGTGATTTGATATCCTTCCTATCCCCAATGACTTGCCTTTGGAGGACGTACGATGCACTTTTGGGGTATGATGTCACACTTGGAAGGCTAGGGCTTGGTGGTGATTGGATGGTTTGATAGTGACATGATGTTTCTCCTTGGAGGAATACCCTAGCGCATGGAGACTAGGTCTTGGGAGGCCCAACGACTTCCTCATTCAACTCAACATCTTGACATTTGAGCCAAAACGTCACCCCTATGGGGCATAATGTCATATTTTTAGGGCTTGCTTCTTTGTAAAATTAAATTTTGATTTTGTAAAGGGGATATTGGAGGAGTTCGGCCTCCCTAATTGTGTTTTACCCTAAGTAGTATGGACAAACAATTTTAGCAAGGCCTCCTATAAATAGAGGCTTGCTCATTTCATTTGGATATATCATAGCACTTGAGAATTACATATGTTTGTGGCTGAAATTTTCGCCCCTCTTGGGAAAATCACATATCTCTCTCTTTGATGTTATTTGGATGATAGTTA
>ML811544.1:22523-32896 GCA_009831015.1 Picea engelmannii | reverse complement strand
TTTTTTGCTTACTGATAATGTTGTTTATTTGATGTGGATGTATGAACCAAGTGTCATTACCCTTGTATTGCAAATTACTCTAACTCTGGGACGAAGTTTCTTGAAGGGTGGGTGTATGTAACAACCCTAATTAACTGTGTAATTATCGTGAATGATAAATATTAATTTAATTAAGTATTAAAATAACTTTATGGAGACTTTATTATAATATTATTAAAATTTGTAGATGAAGTAATTAATGAGAGGGATAAGGTGGTTGGGGAATTAATGGGGGAGAAGACGGTTGGAGAAATGGATTCGAGGGAGGAAGATAAGGGAGAGGGGAGAACTCGGGGAAGGGGATCTTTGGTTTTTTGAGATATTTTGGTTTTTGGGGAGGTAAGAAAATTTAGTAGGAAGAAGGAGGAAGAGAGGAAAGAACAATTTAGTTGGAACAATTTTGCTTGAGGACTCTCATAGGGGCACAATTGTTGCTAGGAATTTTGGGCTCGAGGGCCAAGAAACCGTAAGGATTCTTGGAGCTAGGGAGTCAAAGAAGTTGTTCCTAGATGGTTGGGAGGTTAATACTCAGTTTGGGCAGGATAAACATCATCAACAACATCATCAACCATGAAAGGGATAAAACACTAAGCTTCAGGTTGAGGTAAATACCTTATGCATTTTCTTATTGTTGTTATCATTATATTGTTGTTAATCATTATACTTCTGATAATTATTATACTGCTTTTAATTATTATACTATTGTTAGTATGTTGTTAAACTGCCAATTATTATGCTCGAACAATAATTAAATAAGTAGGTTAGAAAGAATTTATATATTTATATTTATTTTTATGAGCTTTGTATATTCAGGCCTTACATTCAAAAATGTAATTGAATAGATTTTGTAAAAAAATAAAGGAAGAAAGTTGTTATTAAAACAACATTGTTTAAATGAAGAGGTGCAATAATACATTATTAACAAATACGCTGGTTCAAATTTTATACTTGTTGGAAGACTATATAAACCTGAAAATATGGTGGAAGGAAGAAGTCTATGTGGTCTAATTCAGAAGATCAAAACACAGACATAGTCTAAGGAAGATCTTGAAATATTCACATGAAGTGAGGGTGGAAGGGAGGAGCAAGGGAGGATTGCAGTCCTCTATAGATTGATGCCTGAAACAGGTAGTTGGTGCTTCCTAGAGTTGGTGCTCTAAACAAGGAGTTGGTGCTCTAAAGAGGGAGTTGGTGATTCCTAGAGTTGGTGCTCTAAATAGGGAGTTGATTCTTCCTAGAGTTGGTGCTCTAAACAAGGAGTTGGTGCTTCTTAGAGTTGATGCTCTAAACAAGGAGTTGGTGCTTCTTAGAGTATGTGCTCTAAACAGGGGATTGGTGTCTCCTCGAGTTGGTGCTCAAAAGAAGAGACATTAGTGTCTCTTATACATTGTAACTTGTACTTTTTGTGATTGTTAAAATTAATTTATGTTTTCAGTACATTCTTGTTGATCAATTGTTGTGATTAATAAGTTTAATAATTAATTATTATTAAAATATTGGAAAAAGAAGCAATACTGATTCACCCCCCCCCCTCTGAGTATTGGATAATATTTCAAAAATTGGTATCAGAGCGATTTCCTTCATGACATTCTAACCACTTGAAGGCAAATTCTAAGAAATCCAGTCGATCAACAAAAAGGAATGTCCTCCAATAGAGCACCATTGTTAAAAGGAAATGATTATTCATTTTAGAGTATAAGGATGAGAAGTTATTTGATGGATCTTGGATGTGATATTTGTCTATCTGTGGTAAATGGTTACATTGCACCAACTACTGCATCTTTAGATACTGCTGAAAAGAAACTCTGCAATGATAATTCAAGGGTTGTTAATGCAATTTTGGGTGGATTAGCAAATCCAATATTTGTAAACGTGATGCACTGTAAATCAACAAAAGAAATTTGGGACAAACTTAAAGTCATATATGAAGGAGATGGAAAAGTTATGCAAGAAAAAATTCAAACATACAAAGGGAAGTTTGAGAGTTTGAAGATGAAAGAGGAAGACAACATTGCAGAATATTTTCAAAGACTAGATGAAATAGTCAATTCAATCAGAGCATTGGGAGAAGAGATAGAAGACACAATTATTGTTCAAAAGATGTTGAGATCATTTCCAATGAAATATGATGCCAAGATATCTACATTGGAAGATCGAGAAGACCTTCACAAACTTACAATGGATGAACTTCATGGGATCCTTATAGCCTATGAAATGAGAACCATGCAAGAAAGGTCATCAAAAGGAGAAACAACCTTCAAAGCATAAAAAACAACAAAGAACCATGAGCATGTGCCAGATGAAAATCACTCAAACATATCAGATGAAGAAGAGGCTAACTTCATAAGGAAACTCAAGAAAGGGTCTGGAAAATACAAAGGGAAGTTACCTTTCAAATGCTTCAGCCGTGGAAAAATTGGACACTTTGCTAACAAATGTTCTTATCCCAAGGAGGATAGTGATGATGAAGAAACCTATAACCCTCAAAAGGGTAAAATTGGAAACAAGAAGAAACTATACAAGAAAAAAAAGAACTTTTACTCCAAAGAAGACAATAGTTCATCTGACATGAGTGAAGATGACGAGACATATCTTCTATTTATGTGAATATAAATTCAAAATAATGTTGTTGATGACAATGAAGAAAACTCTAAAGTTGAAGGAGAAGTAAACCTTGAAGAAGAAATTATTAGTGCTCTTGAAGAACCGAGGAAGTATAAAAATAAGATCAAGTTGTTGAAAGAACGAAGTGGAATATGTGGATACTAAAGAACAAATTGCATATATATTCACAAAAACTTTACCTAGAAGTACTTTTGAATACCTTAGACAAAAATTGGGGGTAATCTCCATATCTAATTAAAATTTCACAAGCTTCAAAAAACAAAAAAGGGAGTACATGGACATGGGGAGTGTAATCTCAGGGGGAGCAAATAAATGTCCCTTATTTCATTGTTGTCAAAGGGGGAGAATACACAATAAAACTTAGTTAAAACAAAGAGTTTTTACTTTGTTTCCATCAATTCCAAAGGGGGAGAATGTTGGACATGGTGTTATGTTGTCATTGATGTAAACGAGGGTTAATATGGATTTATCATCCAGACAAGTATCCTACTATACTAGCTGCAAGAATCGATAGTAAAGAACGAAGAACAATGTTGATCGTTGGATAAAAATAAGAGCATGATCGGACAGTAAAGAACGAAGAACAATGTTGATCGTTGGATCAAAATAAGAGCATGATCGGACGATAAAGAATGAAGAAAAATGTTGATCGTTGGATCAAAATGGAACCATGATTCGACAATTCAGATATTTTTTTCCCGCGAGTCCGCTGCACACCCCAAAAATGACTAAGTATTATATTCTATCAGTTGATGTCATATAAAAAATCACTTAGAAATTTCTAAGTATGGTTCATTATGGAGGTGGTAGAAGATAGGCATGCATTTTGATGACACCCGAGAAGACATGTGAGTCTGCAAACCTGAGAAGAATCAATTAATTTTTTTTCTAAGTATAGGTTCATTATGGAGGTAGCGGAAGTGGGGTGTGCATTTTGATGACACCCGAGAAGAAATGTGATTATGTGAGTCTGAGAGTCTGCAAACCCGTCATGTAAAATAATTCTAAGTAAAAATTCCATGTTTGAAATGAATGAGGATCGTCCACTCAACGGTTGATTAAATCCAAACTGTAGATCTATCTAATGCACCTAGATAAGCCAAGGTTGTCCACTCAACACTTGATCATATATGAATTGTTGATCTAATTAAATGCCAAGATAAGCAATGAAAAGGAAGAAATGTGAGTCTGTGAGTCTGTGAACCATCCAATCGATGGTTGATGAAATCCAAGTCATGGATCAGTCTAAAGTGCCTATATAAGTCAGGGTCATCCACTCAACACTTGATCATATCCGAAATGTCGATCTAATTAACGTCAAGTAATCCCTGTGTGTGGTTTATCTTGGTCACAGACCAGGGTTATATGGAAAATATGAGGCAACGAACGGTTAAAATGATGGCTAACACCTGGTTATAGGGTAAGGTCACCTGGTAAATAGAAAAAGTGCCTACGAGATAAAAACATAAAACATGCCTTGTGTATTTCTTGTTTAGATGTTGGTCACAACATTTGGTTCTATGAAAAAGGGGCCACAAGATTAGCACCCATCCATCTCGACAACACAATAAATGTACCAGAGAACATTAAAAGGTTAAAAATTTGTCTATTAAATAAACTAGATTACAACGATGAAGTATGAGATTTAAATAAAAGAGGGACGATCCATCAAAGACCAAGAGATATAATCAGACAAGGCAAAGAAGGGTTCAAATATGTAATTGAATAGGTTTTGTAAAAAAATAAAGGAAGAAAGTTGTTATTAAAACAACATTATTTAAAAGAAGAGGTGCAATAATATATTATTAAAAGACACACTGGTTCAAATTTTATACCCGTTAGAAGACTATATAAACCTGAAAATATGGTGGAAGGAAGATGTCTCTATGGTCTAATTCAAAAGATAAAAACACAGATAGAGTCCAAGGAAGATCATGAAATATCCACATGAAGTGAGGGTGGAAGGGAGGAGCAAGGGAGGATTGTAGTCCTCTACAGGCTGATGCCTGAAACAGGTGCTTCCTAGAGTTGATGCTTGCTAGAGTAGGTGCTCTAAACAGGGGATTGGTGTATGCTTGAGTCGATTCTCAAAAGAAGAGAGATTGGTGTCTCTTATACATTGTAACTTGTACCTTTTGTGATTGTTAAAATTAATTTCTATTTTAGTACATTTGTGTTGATCAATTCTTGTCATTAATAAGTTTAATAACTAATCATTATTAAAATATTGAAAAATAAGCAAACTTTTTGGATGGAGGGAGGCTTGTCCTGATGGAGGAGGCCCCAGTGCTTGAGAGGGAGGCCTTTGGAGGCTCAACATTTCATCTCCAAGCTCAACAATTTTCTAAAAGTGCCAAAACATTGCCCTAAGGGGGTGATGCCATGCTTCTTTAGGGTTTCTTATGTGAATTTTAGGGTTAAATTTGAATTTAATATTTTAAAGGGGAAAATTAAGGTTCGTTGACCCTTTACTTTGTGGTTTACCCTAAATTTAAGTGGACAAACACTTTTAGGAGCATTTGTATAAATAAGAATCATTTCATTTCATTTTAATCATAGCTCTCCCATTTGGAGAAGATTCCTTGGCTGAAGTTTGCGCCCTTTTTGGGAAATTTTACTTGTCTTTCTTTGATACTTTTGCTTGTGATGGTTTATCTTGGCTATTGGATGAAGAGGTGATGCACTATCTCTTGTGGAGGCTTATTCTTGCATTTGTGGTGGAATTTTCTTGGTTAAGGAGAGTTTATCTTGTTAGTGCTTGAACTAGGTAAGGAATATTTGTTTTATTATTGCTTCTTTCTTGGTTACAAGGTTAATTTGCTACGCTCTTGGGGAGTATAAGGGCATATGCCCCACTAAGCCTATCATAATTTTCTTGGATAAATTGTTTTACAAGGGTTACAAGGAGAAGTAAAAGGGCTTACACGCTCCTAGTAGTTCCTTGCTAGCCTTGATTGCCTTAGGGAGTAAAAGGGTTTACACCCCTAAGGAAGTGTTAAGGATAGATCTTTCATTAAAGGAATCCATGACCCAAAAGTTCAAGGCACTAATCTCTTTCATTGTAGAAATAAATCATTGCATTAGTATACGTGAAATCACAAGATATTGAAATTGTTTAAATTGGAATCTTTGCTTGGTGCTTTAGGCTTGCTAAGGCCACGAAGACGTTATCTTTGGATAGGGATTCATTATTGGTGTAATAACTTAAAAGCCACAAACATTAGGGATGCACAAAAATACTTCATAACTTTCAAACTTACTCATTTTCTAACCGTCAAAGTTTTCTAGAAAGCTACCAAATTAATCTACTAGTTGTTGTGCTTCTTTTGGGTGGTTTGCTTGCAAGTTTGGGTGGTTGGATTTTTTTGTTGTAGCACTTGTTTTCTACAGCCATAAGGCTGCAATAATATCCCTTAAATACTTGTATATAACAACCTTTAATTGTTTCTAAAGTCTTGTGCTATCATACTTGAGTTACACTAGTAATTGCTAGTTAGTCTCTTACACATTTTATTGGACTTGTAGTGACTTCTTTAACATCTCTTCTAATCATTTAATTGCTGATTTATATCATTATATACTTCTGCTAATTGGGAAAACAATCTTCACTTGCTTTTCCATTAGATTATTGGGCTTGTATCTTGTGTTTTCTTGTGTCTTGGGCAGGTACAACAATATTTTGTAGGAACTCAAGCACTTGGCAACCATTTTCCATCTTTGAGACTTGTTTACAATACATTCTCCACTTAGTACTTTTGACCTATAGGGGTATCACTTCCATAACCTCATTTTCCATATCATTTCCCCTTAGGGTCACCCAAGATTCCCCCCTTGTGTTGGATTTATCCTTCACTAAAGCAAGGGGAGGGTTTATCTAAGGTGACATTGGGCATACTCTACCACAGTTATCACCATCTCGTGGATTGGGTCGGACTTTGCCCAACCTACAATTTGTGTGATAAAAATGTGAATTTAGTATTATCTTGGTTAATCGTCTTGAATTTATTTTGTAAAGGTTCATTGTATTGATATAAGCTAGTTTAATAGGTTAAATGAATTCAAGTTACAACAATTCATGCAAAACTTTCCCAAGCTCTTCATTGTGGCTTGATGGATACATGGTCTTTACCAAGGTTACAACATTAAAATCAAAACCCAATTTATAGTTTTCCAACTATAATTTCAATTCCCCCCACCACATTTTGTAATTCATCATAACATTATTGAGCACTTACATTTGGAGGTTTTGTAATGGGTCAGATATTAGCCTCAAGATGACACAAATTTAGAGTCGATGATGTTACAAGAATCAATAAGTGCCACCACAACCTTCGACCTTGCCACTTACTCTAAAAGTATGATATTGGGATATCCCTAACATGGATGCGATGTAAACTATTGGAATCTCTTATTGTTCTTGTTTATGAGTTGGAAATTTCCTCAACTTTTTCTAATTCCTTTCGATCACTATTAAACACTTCCAATTGTTCATCTAAAATCTCAATAGTGTGGATCCTTCTAGGGGCTATGCACTTGTATCTGTTAGACCACTTGTAGATGTAATTAAACCAAATCCCTTTGGAGCATAATTGACAATAGTAGTATGATTTACCACTTTATCTTTGGGTTATCCAAAAATGGGGATACGAGGCGAGTTGGATTTTACGATACCTTTTGGATATTTCATTGCTACCAAAGAGGTCTTGGAGGAGGATCATGTTCCAAAGTGATTCCTTGTAACCTATAAATAAGTTGATGCTTGTTGAATAGACTCCTCAAGGGAAACAAGCTTCAAAACCTCTCTCTCTCTCTCTCTCTCTCTCTCTCTCTCTCTCTCTCTCTCTACAAGCAAGTTGGAATGGACGAACTCTTTGGAATAATACACTAGGGTGTTTTTTTCTTCATATATTGTAGGACATGTTAACCCCCATTTCTAGGGGTAACTAAGGAGATATGTCTCGAGGCCCTCAAGTTGCAGACAGGGAGTATCGAAAGACAGATCAGCAGGAAGAGACCCACATCACACCACTCGTCACCATGAGATCGATGGCTGCACCATTCACCACACCAGCTTGGATCACAGAGGAAAACAAGTCTTGCTCCATGAGGTAACAAGTCCAGTGTTGTGGTGAGTGTCATTTTAATAAATGAAGCATTTGAATATGTTGCAAAGGGTTCTTCCTTGATTTTGAAAACATTTTCTTGTAAATTATGCTCTTTTCCTTTTTTCACCTTGGTGGTTGACATTGTTGTCTTAGTAAGTGGTCACCCTCGAGGAAAGGGTTTCTACTGGGGGGTCCCCTTGATGAGTCATCGTACCACTCCCACACATACTTTCCACTTTCTATGCTTCTTTCCCTTTGTTTCCTCATCTTTTGGTTTTTCAGGCCACATTGACTCAAGAAGGTCTTGTACCTCATTTCATAGGAAGAAGGGGCTAAAGGCCCATAGGCTTGTAGCTGGAAAAAGATAAAATCCAATCATAAAACTTATAGATACTCGCCTAGGGACCCCGAGAACAATAAAATGTTTCTCGCAAAAAAATAAGGAACCCATAAAATAATAACTAATTGAACATGCCAACCAAGGTAGAGTATGCGTGGGCAATGTTTTTCATGCTTAGGTAGAAGTCCCACACATCATATTCAACTTGGGGAAGCACAATGTGACCAAGGTAGAGTTAAGGTGGGAAAGATTTTTCCTACTTAGGTATAAGTCCCACTTTAGCTTCAACTTGGGAACACTCTAATAAATTAAATGTCAAAAGGGCTTGGAAAAATCATGCATCATGGGAAAAGGGTAGCACACCCTCTACAAAGACACCCATAAATGAGACAATATGAGCCCTTGTATGTCAAGAAAATCCATTCCCAAAAGTATTACCCCTATCCACCTCATACTCTTCACATGACTCAGAGAGGGTCCACCTGTAAAACATTCCTTGACTTGGGGAATGATTCACCCAACAGGTCACCATGACAACCCTCCCATATCTAAATTTGGCAAGTTTCATATGGTCTTTGAGAATTTGTTTATTTTGAGAGGGGGGATTTGATGCACATGTTTGAGTGGTTCTTTTATTATATATGGCTTTCTTGACATGATGCATGTGACTTGTGAGCCCTTGGAGGGAAAAGTTTCTTGTCTTTGCAGGGCCTTGGCAGGTGGAAAGACATTTCATGGAGGCACGATGTCACTTGGACCTTCGCTTGGGGCATGAATCCCACAAGATGGATGATGCGTCCTTACTACTTGGAAACATGGATGAGGGACATTTCCTTTGGAGGAACTTGAGGATCCCTTGCAGGTGATTTGATATCCTTCCTATCCCCAATGACTTGCCTTTGGAGGACGTACGATGCACTTTTGGGGTATGATGTCACACTTGGAAGGCTAGGGCTTGGTGGTGATTGGATGGTTTGATAGTGACATGATGTTTCTCCTTGGAGGAATACCCTAGCGCATGGAGACTAGGTCTTGGGAGGCCCAACGACTTCCTCATTCAACTCAACATCTTGACATTTGAGCCAAAACGTCACCCCTATGGGGCATAATGTCATATTTTTAGGGCTTGCTTCTTTGTAAAATTAAATTTTGATTTTGTAAAGGGGATATTGGAGGAGTTCGGCCTCCCTAATTGTGTTTTACCCTAAGTAGTATGGACAAACAATTTTAGCAAGGCCTCCTATAAATAGAGGCTTGCTCATTTCATTTGGATATATCATAGCACTTGAGAATTACATATGTTTGTGGCTGAAATTTTCGCCCCTCTTGGGAAAATCACATATCTCTCTCTTTGATGTTATTTGGATGATAGTTATTTGTCTTGTGGAAGGAAGTGATGCACTATCTCTTGGATGCTTAGCTCTTTCATGTATGGTGAAATATTCTTGGTAGATAAGGGTTTTACTTCCTATCTTTTGGAATTGGTAAGGAATTTCTGCATATTGTTAGCATTTCTTCTTGTTTCATGGTTGTTAGTGTATAAACCCTTGGATTAGTATAAGGTCATACACCCTCCACCAAGATATATCATTATTGTTAGTGTATAAGCTATTGCAAAGGTTGCTAGGAAGAGTAAAAGGGGTTGCACCCTCCTAGATTTATCTTGCTAGGTTTTGCATGCTCTAGGAAGTAAAAGGGATTACACCCCTAGAGAAGCTGCAACTATTAAACAAGAGACTCCATAACCCAATTGATAAGGAACTTGTCTATTTTTTTTCATTGGATAAATAAAGTCATTTCATTGGTATACGTGAAAATAGAGATTTCGTGATTGTCTAAATTGGAAGTTGTTCTTCATGCTTTTAGCTTGCTTGAGCTACTAGGGCATCTAGCTTAGCTTTGTGATTATAATGTTGTAATTGAATTAATGCTACAGCCGTTAGGGATGAAACAAAACTCATTGAAACTCTTTCATTGCTCACTAATCTACCATTAACATTTGCTTGCAAGTTGCTATAATTAATCTACTTGTCATTGGCTATCTTTTGGGTGGATTGTTTGCTTATTTTAGTGGTTAGATATTGTTTTTGTAGCAATTGTTTGCTACAGACATAATTATTCCTTGATACATTGCTTATAAATCATTTATCAGCCCTATTTTACCATCAAAACTTGTGCTACCATATTGGGATATTATGTATATGATTAGGATTTGCTTACCCAATAATTATATGGTGTTTTGCATGATTAATTTTGCACCTATT
>ML811543.1:330071-349766 GCA_009831015.1 Picea engelmannii | reverse complement strand
CCCTCCATGCTTTTGTTGCCTTGGCATATGCTTTCAATCTCTAGACTATACAAATTCTTAATTATAAGTGATTAGCCTATGGCATGATGTGATAGTGCAACCCTTGTGAAGTAGTAAACTACATTTGAACCTGATCTTTCACAAATTAAAAGATATTTTCACATTTCATCACACATGTATGCAACTCAGTGCCAAGTAATAAGAGAACATTTCATTAGAAGAAGATAATTACATCAACCGTAGATTTTCGCACTTGCCCTATGGGTTAAGGATTATTTTATCCTAGATTTAGCTAAACTATCCACTATTAAAAACGTAGTAAAGAAAGTGGTAGATTGAGGATGTGAGCACAACCCACCTGCCTCAAAAAAGATATATTTATATGTATTATGTAGATATATACGAAATCAAAAGATGAGGTCATTGACCTCAGATATTCAACACTTTTCATTTATTGAACTTTAACCTCCATAACACTTGTTTGTTGCTTTATCTTTCCTTCCGGTCCATTCGTCGTTTGCATTAGTAAACCTTCTCTTGTGCTCTACATCCTTGGTGTTGTAACCTCTTTGGATCTTTGCAATTTTGTGTTATGGCCTCTTTGGAGGATTTGCAGTTACCCTTGTTATCGTAGGATTTGTCATTGTGCAAAGCCCAACACAGGATCACCAAATTTGCG
Organism: Picea engelmannii; assembly: GCA_009831015.1. Lineage (NCBI taxonomy): Eukaryota > Viridiplantae > Streptophyta > Pinopsida > Pinales > Pinaceae > Picea > Picea engelmannii. Next base: position 349,087 of record ML811543.1, on the reverse strand, counting down.
TAACTACAAGAAATCTTATTACTGTCACTTTAGTAAGAAATCCCCACGTTTTAGTGATGGAGGAGGTCCACCATAGGGGAGGCTTCCCCGGTGACCTCAAGGGATCAAAGTAGCAAGTTTGTTAGCCAAGCCTACTGCTCCCTCTCTTGATCACCTAATGACAAGTCTAGGTTTGTGAAATGAACGAGGTTAAAATGTGTTTGAGTACCTACTTGGAACAATAACACTTTATAACATTTATATGATCAATTCCAAGTACAACCATGCAGTTAAAACCTCGTAAGACGCTAGACAATGAATTTTTTTTATAGCTGGTACAAATTTGCAGCGGTGCAACAGTGTACAACACCAGATATAAGTTTGTAACAACAACGAATAAAAGAAGTCAGAAATGCATCAATTGACAAAGAAAACTCATCACATATCCAATGGATTAATGTCCAATTATTCAAAGAAAATTCTGAGCATGTTATACCACCATTATAGTGTTATCAGGTGGTTGTAGCAAACTTTTGCAACAACACGTTTACCACTCAATTAACACAAGTTAGTGTTAGTAAAGTTAGTAGATAGCTTGACAGATTAAGAGTAAAGAGTTTTTTTATCACTTTCACCACAAGACAACTTAAATTATTAGCGCCTTAGGGTTATGGAGTCTTTATAACATCAATGATATCACTTAGAGATGAAACTAGCAATTATCTAAGAGGTAGGGTTTAAACTCTAAGGTGCTAGCACATTAGGGCCTTAGGGCTTAAACCTTGAGGATAATAGTTTTGCTAGAGTGCAAGCACTTTTGGGCTCTAGCAACTTTTCCTCCCTTCTTTAGTACTTCAACTAGGTCACAATCAAGAGTCTAGAATCAAACTCCTAAAGTGCTAACACTTTAGGGCTTTAGGAGTCTAACCCTAGGTAGGATTTCCTTCACAAGTTTATGGATGAAATTAACCTCGTGAGAGGAGAAATCACTTATGCTCGTCTCTTAGGGTTTTACCAAGCAAAATATTCAATATGAACAAGTAAAATTTACCATAAAAATTCAATAGTATGAAATGAAATTGCAGAAATTTACTTATTTCACCAAGATATGGCAAGAATAAACCCTAATTGCAGCAATACCATCCAAAAATCTGCAAATAAGCATCCACACTTGACCTCCAAGAGATAGTGCACTAGAGAAAAGAGCCAATAACCCCAATATAGCAAAAATTTCAGACTTGTCTCTCACATGTGTGAGAAAGTTGTGATGATCAAATGAAACAACAAGGTCCTCTATTTATATGAGGTCTTGCAAACCAATTTGTCCACTTTAATTTGTTAACAAGAAATTAGAAGAGGGTTGACCCCCTCAAATTGTCTTTTCAATTTACAAAAATTAAATTTACATGAGATAAAACCCTAAAGAGGATGATGTCATGCCCTAGTAGGGTGATGTCATGCCCTAGTAGGGTTATGCCCATGTGTCTCTTTCTCATGTGCCAAGGTCCATGCTGCATGCCACCTCCATGATTCCATCAAGCGTTCCATCAAACCCTAGCCCCTACTAGGTGACGTCAAGGGCTAGGAGGGTGACGTCTAGGTCTCCAAAGGTCAACATTCAAGTGGAGAAGGGTGGAGTCTCATCCTCTAGCCATGCCAAGATGCCTCCAAAGGCAATGTCCTCCATCATCAAGGTGAAACGCTCATCATCAAATGGTGCCCCAGACGCAGGGTCTAACATTCATCTCGTGGGAAAGGTCTTGCAAAGACAAACGAGTATGCCCTCCAAGGGTCCACAAGTCATATGAATCATTCCAAGTAAGCCACATCTAATAAGAGAACCACCCAAACAATTGCATCAAACCCCTCCTTTCAAATTAAACAAATGTTCAAAGAATTTATAAACTTTGTCAAATTTAGGTATGGGAGGGGTGTCAAGGTGCCCTATTGGGTAAGTTAATCCTCAAGTCAAAGGATGTTTCCCAAGAAGACCCTATCTAAGTCATGAAACAAATCTGAGGTGGATTGGCGCAAGACTTCTAGGCATGGGGTTCTTGACATACAAGGGTACGTATTGTCTCATTTATGGGTTCCTTTGTAGAGGGTGTGTTTCCCTTTGTCTGCAATGCAACATTTTTCCAAGCCCTTTTATTGCCATTAATTGATTAAGGTCCAAAACATTGAGTACTATATGCAATCGAAAGTAAAGAGTACTACAATGCCACTTGAATCTAGAAACACACAGAGTGCCATATGCAATGGAAAGTAAGGGACATCACAAAATACATTTCCTCAACAAGTGGGATATTTATTAATTATGTGATTTCTTTTGTAGGTCCTTCATTTTTTGGAGTATCGTTTTATTGTTCCCAGGACCTCAGAGCAAGCATCTAGAAGGATAATATTGGATTTTATCTTTTGCCAACTACAACACCTCTAGGCCTTTAGCCCCTTCTTCCCATGAAATGAGATACAATCCCTTCTTGGGGTCAATGAATCCGAGAACCCAAAACATGAGGAGACAGAGGGGAAGAACTGTGGAAAATGTTAAGTATGAATGGGAATGGAATGATGACCCTTCAAGGAACTACCCAGTAGAAACCATTTTCCTGAGGGAGACCAACTTGCTAGGACACAATGACTACCACCAAGGTGAAATTAGGAAAAATGTATAATTTCCAAGAAAACGTTCCATAATTAAGAAAGGATTCTTTGTAGCATGTTCAAATGCTACAAATATTAAAGTGACACTTACCATGACACCCGACTTGTTACCTCATGAAGCAATACCTGTTGTCCTCTGGGACCAAGCCAATGTAGTAGATGTTGCTTTGTTGTTGGTGATGAGTGGTGATCAACATGAATAGGAGGGACCCTATGGGATTTGCTAGTTAATTTGACTCTCAACACTCCATGTCTGCTACTTGTGGGCCTCAAGACATGATCTCCTTAGTTACCCCTAGCATGTGGGATAACATCTAGCTCTTGCATGGGGACATGTGCTCACAGTAAAGCACATGAGAACCTCAACATCTCCTAGTATGAACTGTTCCTACACACACTGAAACAAGACATGTTGGGATATCGAAGGGTGGTGCACTCACCCTTTATTCATATGAGAAAATATGCTAACTATAAAAAATCTAGAGCAAAACTTGAAAATAAAATTGTTTGACATTTTTTATTCAACACATCAATATGAGTATACAAAACATAACAATTTAACATAAAAATATGCAATGATGCAATAAAAGAATATGTAGGTCATAAGCATGTATGCAAATCCAAGCAAAATGCAACTACAATGGCATGATATGCAAGATGCAACATATATACAATGCAATGCAGGATGCAAATGTCTACTCTAACCTACCTACTATAATCTATGCTAGTCAAGAAGTCAAGTCTCTCCCCCACAATGGGGTTTGAGAAGGTGCCCACTAATTGATAATGGACGCCTCCTTTCCTGCATTGTGGATAGGTAATAAGAATCATCAACATATTTCCTTCCAATCTTTAAGGGACCCAACCAAAATTTCTCATAATCCTTATGAGTACTGGGCTGGCCCATCTTTGTATCCCACATCAAAACCAAATCTCCTTGTTTATAATCCGTCCCTTTAAAATCCATTGCTTCTTGTATCACTCTTGTGTATTGTATTGAGGGACAGGGTGGGATTTTGTAGTAAGGACACCATCTTGGCTTGGTCGAATCAACATGTCTTTATCTTCTTTCTTTAGCACTTTGACTGAGCCAACCTTGTTGTCCGTATACATGTCTAGCAGTTGTTGGTATTATTCCTTCTTTGGCCATTCTGTAACATTGAAGTCTTATTCCTTAGTGAAAGGTAAATCATCTGGAGAAAAAAATAGAAGAGATTCATTGGTTGCTTCAAGGATTTCCTCCTCTGTTTCGGAGTCAATGTCAATCTCTTCCACATGATTCTTTTCCATGGGAATGTTGGGTAGATGGGCATAAGTGCCATCGTCCATAGGTATATTAATTCCATTCAAATCCATATACAATGTGCCACCAAACGTTGCGTAAAAATTCCTAGGCAAGAGCATCCCCCATACATCAGGGACATCTACAACCACAATGTCCATTAGGATAACTATCTCAAGATATCGAGCAAGGAATACCTTCACATTCTCTACCACACCATGAGTGGGAGTGGCCCTAGACTCGATTCCGTACATATTCCTGTAAGTCCTTATGTTTTCCAAACCCAAATACCTTATTACTTTTAAGGACTTCATATTTTCACCTGCACCTGAATCAAGCATACAATTATTCAAGCGCTTATTACTCACTTGCAATGCCATGGATAATGGTGGGTGCTCATCGTATTGCATCCTAAAATGATTAGCTTGTAGCATTATAGGAGGGTGCGTAGGTTCACTTGGTACCTTGAAAAATATTTTGAACCTGCTTCTCATCGAAGGAATCTTGATAATTTCCTTTAGAAGCACTGTTACATTGATATTTTCCAAGACATTATCAAAATCAATGTTCAAGTCAACATCATTTGTCTTTTCCAAAGTAGGGTTAGGAAGAAGCCTACTTACTGGTGGAGGAGGAAGATTTTGTTGAGGAAGCTTAGAATTGGTGGGAGGGACTGAGTTGCTCTCTTTTGTCTCGTATACACTTGTAATTCATTTTTCTTAAGTTTCTCTGGTAACTCCTCATGTAAGTTGTGTTGGTTGTGGAGCCTGATTATCTTCCTGATTCAGAAGTTTGTTTCAGTTGTGCTTGGACCCCATTCCCTAACGGGGGGTGTGGGGGGTCTTCCCCCCCCACAATTGTCACTAGGGGGGTCCAGGGGGGGAGGTGAAAATTTTTGTATTCCCCCCGGTGGGGGATTCGGGGGAAGCACCCCCGAAGCAAAATATTGGGAAAAATGCCTTGTAAATATTGCAATTTCATAGTCAATATGAATCGTTCATTATAAGGTCGCAGATCTGACAGTAGAAGTTATTTTAAGGATTTTTTCCCTATACGACAACCCTCTTTTATGAGGGAATTGTATTGCGGCTGTGTATTATTGCGAATATTGTATTCTGAAAGAGGAGACTATGAGAGAAAGAAGAGGAAGTTACAAAGGGTGTGTTGTAGGTTGTATCCCTTCATTTTGCTAGATAATAATAAGGAAGGACCTAGCAATTTCTCTGGTAGACGTAGCCCACACTGGGTGAACCACGCATATCTCCGTCTCTATTGTATTGTGTATCTTCTGTGTTTTATTTCCGCATTTGTTTTTATTTTATTGCTCCGCGATCCTGTTTTTCTAACAAGTTGTTTATAACTTCCATCCTAGCCCTTCTAGCTTCTTCATTCTTGTCTTCCTCATGTTGTTTAGGTGTGATGTTGGGGTATGCTTGGGGAGACATGGTAAAGATATGGTTCATGACACTCAAAGTGTTCATTTGATCATGTTCCCCATTGTTTATTGGGAATTCATGTTCCCAATGTGCATCCCTACATGTAAAACATCAAGGAGACTCTTCTAGAGTGTTTGAGGGGGCAAGAGTCTTGGGGACCCTTTGTTCATTATGAGGTTTCCATCCTTGTCCAGGATTTTGAGGTTGTCCCTTGAAATGGGGCTTAGGGGCTTGTTATTGCACCCTTTCCAAATTGGTGATTTTGTTCATCATCAAGTTATGATTCCTCGCTAGATCACTCATGCTCTCTTCAATTCGTGCCAACGCACCACTAATATATTGGGTTGGTTCAACATTGTTCACTACCTTTTTTTTGGTATCATTTCTAACTCTTGGGGCATAAAAAGGTTCTACCTTGCATGATGAAAGATTAGCCTCAATTTTTGCATCCATTTCCTGGGCTTCTTGAATGGTATTTGGACCTTTTTCCCTGAGAAAGAACCCAAACTACCCTTGAAAATCCTTAATATAGAGGAAGAGAAGGTAATCTTCTCCAGGATGATGACTTTTAGGTATTTTCTTAAGAAAAATCTCAAACTTGGAATGAAACTCTTTAACAGTCTCATTCTCAGACTTTCTGATCTTAGTAAGTCGCGTCAACAACATGTTTGGCTCTTCTTTAACACTCCACCTTTTGAGGAAGGTTTCTTGTAGTTGATCCATGGTCTTGATGCTCTTATCGGGGAGACTATCATACCATCTTCTAGCAGCGTCATGAAGAGTGGAAGAGAAAAGTTTCATCACCAAATCTTTTTCATCATCACTTACTGGATTCAATTGAAAGACGACCCATAAATTATTCATGTGCTCTTCAACATTGGTCACATCATTACTAGAGAACTTAGGAAGCCATGTCTCATACTTGGGAGGCATCTGTCTGGGGTAACCTGGGATAGATGACATGTCCAAGGGCTTTAAGAGTTTGGATTCCCATTGCTTTTGAGTATGATCCATTGGGTTCAAAGGAAGGTTTCCAACAAACAAAGATTTCACCACATGTGAGTTATGGGGAATCCTTCTCTTATAGGTCTTAGGAGGGTTAGTGTACCTCCTTGGAGTTTTTGGAGTTGCCAGATGATCGACTCTAGATCATCAAAGGAAGGTGACGGAGTCACCCTCAGTGGAGTCTTCAGATAAGCTTATAAGATAAGGGCTTTAGTGAAGCTTACCAAAAGATATGTCGTTGAGGAGAAAGACTTAATCCTCCTCGACAATGACGCCAAAATGTTATTGCGAGATTTTTCATTGTGCAAAGCCCAACAGAAGATCACCAAATCTTGTGTAACTACAGGAAATTCTACCATTTTCACCTTAGTAAGAAATCCTCACGTTTTAGTGATGGAGGTCCACCGCATGGGAGGCTTCCATGGTGACCTCAAGGCATCAAATTAGCAAGTTTATTAGCCAAGCCTACTGCTCCCTCTCTTGATCACCTAATGATAAGTCTAAGTCTATGAAATGGATGAGGTTAAAAGGTATTTGAGTACCTTCCTGGAACAAGAACACTTTGTAGCATTTATATGATCAATTCCAAGTACAAACATGCAATTAAAACCTCATAAGACACTAGACAATTATAATTTGCTATAGTTGGTACAAATTTGTAGTAGAGTAACAATTTACAACAAAAAATATAAGTTTGTAACAACAACAAATGAAAGAGATAAAAAAATGCATCAATTGACAAGCAAAACATATCACATATCTAATATATTAATGTCCATTTTTTTCAAAGCAATTTATGAGCTTGTTATACCACCATTACATCAATGTTCGCAACAAATTTAAGTCTTATCAGGTGGTTGTAGAAATTTTTTGCAACAATACCAACTTTACCACTCAATTAGCACTAGTTAGTGTTAGCAAAGTTAGTAGACAACTTGAGAGATTAAGAGTAAAGATTTTTTTTATCACTTTCACCACAAGAGAGCTTAAATGATTAGTGCCTTAGGGCTGTGGAGTCTTTATAACAACAATGATATCACTTAGAGATGAAACTAGCAAAGATCTAAGAGGTAGGGTTTAAACTCTAAGGTGCTAGCACATTAGGGCCTTAGGGTTTAAACCTTGAGGATAATGGTTTTTCTAGAGTGAAAACACTTTTGTGCTTTGGCAACCTTTCCTCCCTTCTTGATTACTTCAACTCGGTCACAATCAAGAGTCTAGAATGAAACTCCTAAAGTGCTAGAACTTTATAGCTTTAGAAGTCTAATCATACGTAGGATTTCCTTCAGAAATTTGTGGATGAAATCAACCTTGTGAGAGGAGGAAGCACTTATGATCCTTTATTAGGGTTTTACCAAGCAAGATCTTCAATATGAACAAGTAAAATTTACCATAAACATTCAATAGTATGAAATGAAATTGCAGAAATTTACTTACTTCACCAATATATGGAAAGAATAAACCCTAATTGCAACAATACCATCCAAAAATAAACAAAGAAGCATCCACACTTGACCTCCAAGAGATAGTGCACTAGAGAAAAGAGCCAATAACCCCAATATAGTGAAAATTTCAAACTTGTCTCTCACATGTGTGATCAAGTTGTGATGATCAAATGAAATGGAAAGGTACTCTATTTATATGAGGCTTTGCAAACCAATTTGTCCACTTTAATTTGTCAACAAGAAATTAGAAGAGGGCCGACCCCCTCAAATTGTCTTTTCAATTTACAAAAATTAAAATTACATGAGATAAAACCCTAAAGAGGGTGACATCATGCCCTAGTAGGGTGACACTATGCTCATAAGAGTGATGTCAACGATGAAATGATGGAACGTTGGGCCTCCAAAGGCCATGTGTCCCTTTGTCATGTTCCAAGGTCCATGCTCCATGCCTCCTCCATCAATCCATCAAGCAATCCATCAAAGCCTAGCCCCTAGGTGACGTCAATGTGTTAGCGCCATCATTTTTCTTGTTTAGTTAGAGTCGGTCTTAGTCGAGTCCTGGCCTGTGTGTCAAAGCATTCCAAGTTAGGTACTGAACAACAAAGGGGTCGAAGTCAGCAAGTGGACGATTGGCCCTTGGAGTTGGGAAGGGATGTCAGAGTCAAAACATGTGTAAATGGTACGAGTTTGTTCCCAAAAGGTCGGGTCCTATCAGAAAAGGAAATTTTACGTGCTGAGGGTCGAGGAAAAATGTTAAATAGAAGTTGCATCGGCAAGTGGAATGACCATCATCAAATCATTATGAGGGATGAAAGAATGAAAAATCACGACGCTTGTATCACATATGCCCTGCAGCCCTTATCATCTGTACTTGAAACACCCTGAAATGTACTCATCGCGTGGATGTGTTACAAAAAATATTCAGTTCGTTTCAAAACATCGAGTTGTCATGAATTCAGTGTTCTCTGGCACAAATTCCACCTCTCACCTGCTTTGTTATAAATTCCAAATGTTCTGCATGCATTCTATTCGCCAGTCGGGCTTGTGCACTAGTTCTTCTCACAAGCCCAGGTTGATCAAGATTTCTGCCTTGGGCCCGTGCCAAATCCTTCGCATGTAGGACAAATACGCGTTGCACCATGACAACCTCCCAAAACATAAGGAAGGGAGCGCGAAGTGGCAGAAGCACTGGCCTGAGCCCCAAAGCTTGACATTGATCAATGAAGATCCGAAGGTCAGGGCATCCTTCGGACAGTTTGGGCGCATGGCCTTCTGCAGGAAAATTCAAGGATTCAATATGAAACTAGCTTAGCAGTTCGCACTCAATTTCGACGGTTTCTGCGTGATGATCTCGGGTGTCATTTTCGAGGTAACTAAGGAAACTCTGTCAACCACAACAGAGATCCCTCTACGCAATGAAAGGTGGTTCAAAGGCATGCCTTTGGATGCGTGGTGCTATGAATATTTCATCCGGTGAGATTGCTTAGGTGGGAAAATCGAGACAGGCGTTCCAAGTAGATATTTGCAGGAGCCTTTTCAGAAATTTCTTGAAGTAATTAGGAGATATTTCACCTATGAAGGAAGGTTTGACAAAATACATTCGCATAAGATTATATTTTTGATGCACTTCACAGGAAGGAGGCCATTAAATATACCCTTTTTCTTACACCAAAACCTTCAAGAGATGGCGACAACGCCCAAGATGAAGTGAATAAATCAAAAAGGAAACTCTCTCATGTCTCGCTGATTAAATTTCTTGTAGTGGAGGAATTAAGACGGTTGGGAAGCGAATGGGATTTGTTCTTGCTCACAACAGGCATCCCCAAGGATCCAAAAGGGGATTTTCCTCTACACGCGGAAAGGGTAATATCACACCACGCAGAGGCTGGATTGGAAGAGGCTGCGCAGGAAGGAAAGACGTCGGAAGCCCTGTCCCCCCAACAAAAACTACCCCAGAGAAGGGGAAGGCCAAAGAAGAAAAAGGAAGTAGGGGAAACTCTAGTCCCAAGCGAACCACGCGCAAGATCAGTTGCCGAAGAATTACTTATGCGCGCCATTCAGCTGGAACCTCTCGAAGGTACAAGCCAAGAAAGCTGGAGCAGAACGAGGAGGAAAAATATCGAAGGCACATATGTTTGAGGGCTATATCAACAACTGAAACAAGCACATCTCGCTATCGCCGAGATTTACCAGGAAAACAAAGAACTAAGATGACAATTATCAGCAAAAACCTTTGAAGTGTGAGCATCACAAGGCTGTGAAAGAAATGCTATGTGGCTTAAGAGACAGATTAGGGAAGCGCAAGATACAATAGTACAACTGCACGAAACATAGAGGATAGTTGAAGAAAGGAATGCAAAGCACCTCAGAGAATGTGAAGCAACTGGGGAGAAAGTCTGCGCATCTCTTGCCAGCGCATAGAAGAAACATGATTAACTGAGTGCACTCTTTTATTCTCAAACATGTCGCAGATCTTGACAGTTTTGAAGAAGGCATCGCCCTTAGACGGTTTTTCCGTTTTGGTAACAACTACAACAGTCAACAGTCACTTGCCATGTACGCAACCCAACAAATGAGTGTGCGACATAAATCAAGGCCGTTATAGTGGATGTCAGGAGTCTGACAAAGTATTTGATCATTTGGATATTCGGACAAAGGAAGGTATCGACACATCACTATCCCCATGACGAGACCTTGTTGATAACCAAATCCCTGTGGCAAAGACAAGCAGTCATGATGCGACTGAATATGTTAAGGTTTAAGCTATTATTAGAGTTCTTTACATTTCATTAGATAACAATAGCATAAGATAGGATCACTGAGAAATATACAATCACAAGAGACACATCATTTATCCTAGGAAACCCTCATGGGGGAGAAAACCCAGCAAAACTTCCTTATTATAGATAGCCAATACAATGCCAAGAGATAACTCAAACAAATGCATAAAGTCCTCTCCCAAGAATGCGCCTCTCTCTCTCTCTTCTCCAATTGCAGCTCCGAAATTTGCTCCTCAAATGAACAAGTGAGTGTGTGTCTAAATGAGGCACTAGCCTCCTTATTTATACAACTCTGGCACGTGTGGAGGTGTCTTTTAACTGGCAGGGCCGACTTCTCAATTTGGGTGGTTATAACCACCTTTAATATATTCTGGGGCCTCTTTAATATATTATGGGGCCGACTTCTTATTTTGCCTATTACAATTATGTTTTGACCAATTCGCAAAAGGCGATTTGGTCTTTTACAATATATGACATGATCAATCCACAATAGGGGATTGATCTAATGAATAATACAACAATCATAATTAGAATACACTTTGCAGTTACATTATTTCAACAATCCCCCTTAACAAGAAGGGTATTCTACAACAACATCAGGCGAGAGAGAGGAAAACATCATCAACAACATCAGGTGGGTGAGAGGACAACATCATCAATATCATCTTGGAACATTGACTGGCATATGTATAAATCATCGAAAGTTTTTCTCATCATCAACACAACACAGAATCTGTAGCATCATCAACACATCATGGAGTTGGAGTAACATCATCATCCTCATCGACATGAGGCTAAGGTAACGTCATCACCATCATGTTTAGCATTAAAGCTGAAATAATATCATCATCATCATCTTCAACAAGGACTCAAGAGCTGAAGTGGCATCATCATCATCATCTTCAACAAGGACTCAGAAGATGAAGTGACATCATCATCATCATCTTCAACAAGAGGCTGAAGTGGCATCATCATCATCATCTTCAACAAGAACTCAGGAGCTCAAGTGGCATCATCATCATCAACTACATCAACATGGATTAGTATAATACTAATACATCATCATCATCAATAACAACACAAGGCCGATACAACATCAAAAGCAACAATGTCACAACACAAAGGATGGAAACACAACACGAGGCTGGAAACACATCATCACAACACGAAGCTGGCACATCATCACAACACAAGGCTGGCATGTCATCATCACGAGGCTGGCATCGCATCATCGCAGCACGAGGCTGGCACATCATCACAACACGAGGTTGGCTCATCATCACAACACAAGGCTGACACACTACACAACAATTAAGCTGGAATCAGAATACTATACTGGCTTTACGTCACAACAATTAAGCTGGAAGCACAGTACTAGGTTGGCTTTACGTCACAATAATTAAGCTGGAAGCACGGTACTAGACTGGCTTTACGTCACAACAATTAAGCCGGAAGCACAATACTAGGATGACTTTATGTCACAACAATTAAGCTGGAAGCATGGTACTAGACTGGATTTATGTCACAAAAATTAAGCTGGAAACATAGTACTAGGCATATCTCAACACAATACTAGACTGGCTTTACGTCAAAGCAATTAAGTTGGAAGCACAGTACTAGGCATATCTCAACACAGTACTAGACTGGTTTTACGTCACAACAATTAAGCTAGAAGCACAATACTAATATCTCAACACAGTACTAGATTGGCTTTATGTCACAACAATTAATCTAGAAGCACAGTACTAGGATGGCATATCTCAACACAGTACTAGATTGGCTTTACGTCACAACAATTAAGCTAGAAGCACAGTACTAGGCTGGCATATCTCAACACAACACTACTCCCCCTTTTGAGGGAGGTCCTTTCAGACTATACCAAGCTTATCTCGAAAGTGCTCAAACTTTACACGAGATAGAGGCTTGGTCAACACATCGACAACCTGTTCATCCATGCTAACATATTGGAGCTTTATGGCTCCTCTTTGCACTATGTCATGAATGTAATGATATCAGATATCTATGTGCTTCGACTTGTCATGAAATACAAGATTCTTTGTCATCTTTATGCATCTCTGGTTGTCACATAGGATTGTGGTTGCTTCCATCTCTAGGTCGAATAGACCAGTCAATAACTTACGAAGCCATATAGATTCGCAGCTGGCAGAACACGCATCAATGTATTCTGCTTCCACAGTACTGAGAGCAATGATGGATTGCTTCCTACTTTGCCATGAGATCATGGTTGATCCCAAACTGAAACAACATCCTGAAGTGCTCTTCCCGTCAGAGACACTTCCAGCCCAATTTGAATCAGTGTACCCACTCAGTGTGAAATCATGATCTCCATCATAATTGAGACCACAATCTAATGTACCCTTAAGGTTCCTCATCATATGTTTTGCAAAAACTAGGTGAACATGTATGGGTTCTACCAGAAACTCACTCAAGGTGTTCACAGCAAAACATATATCTGGTCTGGTGTTCTTCAGGTACATCAACAATCCAATGATCTGTCTATACAGCATGCAATCAATCAATTCTGACGAAGTGTCGACCAATAGCTTCATCTTCACTTCCATGGGTGTATTCATGGAATTGCACTCCAACATGTCGAATCTCTTCAAGATTTCGACTGCATACTTCCCTTGGTTAAGGAAGATTCTCTATGGACTCTTCCATACCTCAAGACCTAAGGAATAATGCATTAGGTCAAGGTCTTTCATCTCAAATTCTATGACGAGCTTCTTATTACATTCAGTGATAATATTTTCTTCTCCAGTTAAGAATAAGTCATCCACATATAGCAGCAATATCACCGACTCATCATTCATAACCTTGAAGTAGAGGTTAGAATCTTCTTTACTCTTGGTAAATCCCAAGCTCGTCAGGAAACTATCAATTCTACCATATCAAGCTCTAGGAGCTTGCTTCAACACATACATATCCTTCAACATGAGTCTTTCTATCCTCAAATGAATTTTTCTTATTACATTGTACCAATCTAGTACACTTGCTCAACTGTAACTCAATTTGCACAATCATGTGCTAGCTCTATGCGCTTTTTGCAAGGCACTATCTGTCTCACTGTCTGGGAGCGTGTCCTCTACTCTCTCTGCAATTGTTCCTTATGGAATTTGGGATTTTTCACCTGTAGCTGCTCTGAGGCTGAGAATGACTGCTTCATTCTCATTGTGGCTGCTAAAATCTAAGAGTAACTCTTATTTTATCACGACAACAGTTTCATATGAAACTGAGAGTGGCTCAATAACTGATATTGAGGATACCTATTCTTCTTTCATGGGGGTAGTGCTATCATAGTCATGTCTTCATGACCCAACTAATGTACTACACCAACTACCACTCAAATTTTAAGTATGGGGATTGATCCCCCTGCATGTCATCCTATATATGAATCATAGTTGTTCTGGATGTCTTCATAAGTACTGGAACTATTTCTTCAATAAGTGTATTGTCATAGCATTCTCCCTTTTTGCTGGGAGAGTCCTCTGGACATACATCAGGCTTTGTACATCTTTAACTCGTTTGATCTGTGTAGATCAATATTGGAAGTCAATACTGACTTCTCTTCTCACGGAAGAATTCATATCCTAATCTTTTTGACTGGCTTCCTTCTTTGTCACTGAAACAAGCGAATCATCCCGAATATTTCATATCTCCTAGGAGTCTCTGAAGTTATGATCTAGTCTTCTCACGACATCTGTCTTCTAGTCCTGGAAATTGTCTCTTCATCTAATCCTTTCCGAGATCAGGTTTACTCTTGATTTCTTCTGAGTCTACAAGGACTTCATCATCTCTTACAAGGTATAATTGGTGTTGCATACCAAGTCTAAATATGGAAGACAAATTCAGGCTTCAAACGAGATCTGCTTCCTGTTCTAATGTTCGGTCATCTTTGGAGCCTTCTGCTCCTTTCAATCGATCTTCATATGAGATATTTTGAATCTCAAGAGATAGATTCTTCTTCATCTTCTTTGGTGCACGAGTGTATATGGTCATGTACATTGTCTGCTTCATGTCTCATATAATATGTTTCCTTCTGCAACCTTATAGCTTTCTCAGGGTTATCACCTATGACCTAAAACAAGGTCAACAAAACAACAAGCAAGAATAATATCCTTTTGATAATAATAGATAAAGAAATAGCATGAATACTCATCACAGTAGATCCTTTAGAGCTATCACTCATGGCTTGTCTGAAGCAAAGATCAAAAGTAAGAGATACAATATGAAATGAGGTCAACACTCTTATAATGTTGTGATCGAACATTCCTTCATGGCAACTTGAAGCTAACACACAAGGTTTCTCCTAGAGGAGGTGTTAATTGTATCAGGCAAATGATTATATTGAGTATTTACCTCTATATGTTCACATACTATAAAGTATAATACTTTACAAAGATTTCTATCTCAACTATAGTGGTTACTTGTAAAGGGGCAGTCATCAACTTGTCATTTGTACCTTTGAATCTTATCAACTTGATTAATCAAACCTGGAGCCTTGTCCTCAAGAATGAGTGTGCTTTCTTTTCTTCCAAGTCTCCTTCACTCAAGATGACGAGTGATTTCTTCAACCTGTCTTATGTAATAAGACAATACGCTATCTTGACAGAAGGTTGGGTTAGAGGATAAGCTCTATGATCTCAACTTTTAATCCATCTAATACCTTGACTCAGATTTTGATCAAAGGTTAGAATGATGGTCATAGCTACAACATGCAACACTGATCAAAATAATGTCATAACAAATAGATGCATATCAAAATAATCACACCTGGGTTGCATCATTCCTCTGAATGTGTTGGATCTTGATATCCCTCTGGATATATGGCAAGATATCCCTTCTCCTGCAAATACCCTTTAAATCTTAACTGTTTAAACATGTGCGAGTACATGCCTCTGACGACATTTGCAGGTAGAGGCACCATATGTTAGCAGCGGTAATGATCACCAACTCTTAAGAACTTCAAGGGTGACTGGAACTGGTACCATGGTTGCAACTGCAACTGGTTTCGAGACTACAACTGCAACTCCAACTTAGGGTTTTATGAGGAAACCCTAATTTTTCAAACTTCACATTTTGAAATTCTGATCTAGGAATAGATGTGTTGAGCTAAGGCGAGTAAGCTGGTGCAGTCAGATTTATGAAAATCCAACTTTTACCCCCTCAAACTTGACCAACGGATTTCTGGACTGGTGCTTCTGGTTTTCTGGTACTTCTGGTACTCTGGTACTTTTGGTACTCTGGTTTTCTGGTAGTTTTTGAAAACTAGGGTTTCACTTTCCAGGAGATCTAGCCACTGAAAAGTTGCGCTGAGGATGCCAAAGTGATCCTTGAGGAAGGGTGCACTTTTCTAGATGGTTTTGGGGCTAAAATACTTCTTCAATAAAAATCCCTAATTTGCATGTACGACAATAGTGACGTTTTTCACTTTCTCTTGTGAAAGATGCCCTGTTCAGCTTATCTCTGATACCATGTTAAGGTTTAAGCTATTATTAGAGTTCTTTACATTTCATTAGATAACAATAGCATAAGATAGGATCACTGAGAAATACACAATCACAAGAGACACATCATTTATCTTGGGAAACGCTCATGGGGGAGAAAACCCATTAAAACTTCCTTATTATAGATAGCCAATACAATGCCAAGAGATAACTCAAACAAATGTAGAAAGTCCTCTCCCAAGAATGCGCCTCTCTCTCTCTCTCTCTCTCTCTCTCTCTCTTCTCCAACTGCAGCTCTGAAACTTGCTCCTAAAATGAACAAGTGAGTGTGTGTCTAAATGAGGTGCTAGCCTCCTTATTTATACAACTCTGGCACATGTGGAGGTGTCTTTTCACTGGTAGGGCTGACTTCTCAATCTGGGTGGTTATAACCACCTTTAATATATTCTGGGGCCTCTTTAATATATTTTGTGTCCAACTTCTTATTCTGCCTATTACAATTATGTTTTGACCAATCCACAAAAGGGGACTTGGTCTTTTACAATAGCCTACATAATCAATCCGCGATAAGGGATTGATCTAATGAATAATACAACAATAATAATTAGCATACACTTTGCAGTTACATTATTTCAACATAATACAATTGGTTTATCTTTTTGGAAAGATATCATGCGAAAAT
Organism: Picea engelmannii; assembly: GCA_009831015.1. Taxonomy (NCBI): domain Eukaryota; kingdom Viridiplantae; phylum Streptophyta; class Pinopsida; order Pinales; family Pinaceae; genus Picea; species Picea engelmannii. The sequence continues at coordinate 332,346 of ML811543.1, read as the reverse complement.
TCATTTAACAGAGAACAATCGGTTTCCTAAATTCTATGGTTAGTAGCTAGAGATCAGGGTAGCCCAAGTGACGCCCTCGCCTATATATTTGATCTTTTCAATGTAATCCAGGTTGGTTTTCAAAACTAGTGTATACAATGACTATTGAATGTAGTTTGAACTCGATCGAAATTTAATGCAACAGTCCTGAAGCTTTGATGAAAAGATTCTAATTGTAGCAGTTGGGTGTATTGTTTCCTTTCTTTGCATACGTGCTTCCTATATTCTTTATTCATATCTATTTTTGTCTGAATTAGAGTGTAATTTCGAACCTGGGATTCGCTGCGCAACGCCCTGAGACTCATGCCATTCAGACAAACTGTTTTCCTCTAAGTTAACTCTGAATTCATCCTCAGAGGTGCTCTGAGTTACTTCGTGTGTTTTTCCCCCCTCTCCACACACAACGATTTTAAACTGAAGATTGTTTCTCGCTTAGCCTTTATCCTCTCAAGTTCAGTCACCGAGTCATTTGTTTCTATCATTTTTTTTTAATCGACTCCATAGCCCAAGGTCTTACTCTCTTGCGCCAATAGAACCATAAATTTGTATTCAAAGGTGTTAAATCTAACCGACAACTCAAAGCCATATGTTGTACCGAGACAAAGTATCCTGAGAGAGCCCTCTGCAGGTCCGAAAGGCTAGTTTCGGATCTCAATGTTGGTTTTTAGGTTGTGTCTGTCAGTCGTTTCTCAATCGAACGAAGTTTACAGAGAGCTAACATTTTGGTGTTGTTGCCGGGGACAGAATTGAATAAATTTTCCTTGGGAGAACGACTAACATTATAGTTTGACCCCTGAGGGTAATAGAGGGACAAACATATATATTGGTTGATACCTTTAACTTGGCGAATCTAGTCAAAAAGACCAGTAGCACAAAGTAGCGTGATTCAGGAACGCTGTATTCGAAGATGATCTATATCATGGAAAATCCTAACCCAAACCCTGTAGAGCCTGTGTGCGACCTCGAGAAACTTCTGTGTAGGACTAGGGAGAAAGATCAAGACCCATTCTATTACCTGGACAAAATCTTGTCCTTACCCAAAGACGACAGATAGACCATCGACGACCTTGATTTTGATGCCCTGTTTGAGAAAACCTTGTTCAGGTCTAAGTCAGAGACCAGTTTGGACAATATAGTTTTCAACTAGAAGAGGTTTCAAGATCTGATACTTAATAACATCCCCCAAATACCTAACCCTCCTAGACCCATTGCCGCCAGATTCTCCCCCCTCATTTTTCCAACCCAACTGCAAGATTTGCCTCAAAATTACAGCCAGAGGATTAAGCTCTACGATGTTGAAGGGAACATTTCAGCCAAAAATAATTTGGATTGGTTCAATGATTTAGTTGACCTAGAGGAGGTGGACTATGTAGATGTGAAGATGAGATTGTTCGCACAGAGTCTGTCGGGGGAGGTGAGGAAGTGGTTCAAATCCCTCCCAGCGGCAAGCATCCAAGACTTCGCTGCATTCGAAACGTCTTTCATTACTAGATGGGGAGACAATAAGAAACCCTTGCAGCCGTTGACATAGTGCAATAACATGAAGAGGGCACTAGAGGAGATAGGGAAAGAATTCTCAGCCCGTTTCATGAGAGTGTATAACTCAATTCTCGCAGAAGTCTAGCCACCTTCCGGGGCTGCGCAACTGCAATACGCTGATTCCTTTGACAAAAATTTCACCTTGTTGTTGAGAGAAAGGAGATCAGTAAATCTATATGCTATGATGAACGACACAATCAAGGTTGAGGTAAATCTAATGGCATCGGGGAAGATCAAGAATATATTCAATAGAGGTGATAAAAAACCCCAAGGGGATGTGCAACCATCAACATCTCGATCCTCGGATGACAAATTCAACTTAATGATGAAAAAAATGGAGAAACCAATGGAAAGAATGTCCATGGGAAACAAACTTGCCTCTTGAGAACAACATGAACCCCAACCTAGAAATTAGAACCTTAGAAGGGGTCAGGTCACTTAGATCAGACAGAGGGAGCAGAGAGAACAAGGCAACCAACAAACAAGACCTTTGTTCCAAAATAATTACATAGACGAGGATTTTGATCAGAGGTTCCAAGACCAAATTGTAACACACCCACTAAAGGAAATCAAATTTTAAATTTTTTTTTTGGGTTACCCGTTGACCATCGGGGATCGGGATATCGCGACTCGGGAGTTCGCGGTTCACGCGAACACAATTATCATACAATTCAAAACCCCGATCCCCGAACTCCGA